>LS485337.1:17829-32156 GCA_900490705.1 Pristionchus arcanus
TACCTGTCCATTGCTACCAGTACTCGTGGCACTACTGCTTGTAGCAGGTCGTTGCTGCATCTGCTGCTGATGATGATGCAATCGCTCGCCCGGAAGAGGCGTTGGCGCGCCTTCCGATCCTAAAAAAGTGATTCCACGTCAAGCTATTTTATCTCCGTTTGTGGCCGGTTTTTTCCATTATTCCTGATATTAAGTTCGTGAAACAGTGTCCCTTTATCAACAATCGATACCAAAGATAGGAAAAATTAAGTACAACATTTCTTTTAAGTACACCGCATTTCTTTAGGAAGTCTTTCTTGTCTAGTCTCTTCCCAGCAGTTTCTCTTATCTTTTTCATCCCTAAAACCATGTTTCATTTTAATTACTAATATCGTACCTTCGAGTATGCTCGGCATTCCTCTCATTGCGTTTGTGTGCTGTATCCATGCGCCCGTATCGATCGGACGGACTGGTTCATCCCTGCAAATGGTTTTACTTTAGAGATAAAATATCGCGGCATCAGTTCAACTATGTCATTATTTTAAACACACTATATCTCGGATTTTAATTAATAACAATGTAATTGTCTAACCTCGTATTATAAGCTGCTGCTGGTCTCGGGACGGTGAAGCACGATCGCTGATTCGAATCGATACTCTTCGCGACGGTAAGACGAATTGTCCCTTTGCGCTCAACTGCATCCCTGAAAAAAATTAATTTTGTAAAACTAAGAACCTTTTCATAAGAGCTCATTTATTTGCTGTCGAGCACTAAAATCTGAGCAACTGTTCATCCACTTATTTTGAGCGCTGTCATCTTTCTCCCCGAATCCATTTTCTCTCTAACAAACGATCTCTCATTACGAGACATATCGAACTCACTATCTTTTCAATGACTCTCTTGAATCTCTAAAATATTTTATCTTTGCTTTACTTTTCAAACAGTGCCTAAAACAGAATGAAATGGTGGTCACCTCAGAACATCCACCGCCTGGTCGTTGGTGAAGTTTTCGAAGGCCACCTACAAATAAGGAGATGTAGAAATAGAATGATTCAATTCTCAAATTTCCAAAATGTTTAATTCTGACCTCGTTTACTTGAAGAATCATATCTCCTGGTTCAATTCGACCGTCCAAGGCCACTGCGCCTCCTTGAATTGATTACATTTAACTTTAATTATGCGCTACAAAAAAGAAGCACACAGCCACAGCACAAATATACATCCATTCTTTTATACAGATACTCATCTAGCATACCTTTCATGACATTCGCAACATAGATGCCATTGTCGCCTCTGGCCGAGCTCTGTCCCACGATTGAAATACCGAGGAAGTTAACCTGTAAATTTAACAACCTAAACAGAACAATATTCCATAAAAATAACATCGTTCTAGTTGAAATTCATATTCAGTTGGAGTCTTTCTCAAACTTAAAACATTATTTTAAAATGTGAGAGTTCAACTCATTTGATGTCCACACTCCGGCTTATCAGGAGACTTACCGTATCCATGTTGAGCGTAACAGTCTCCACATGCAGCGACATCGAACTCTCGGTGATGGATGAAAACGATGATGCCCGTGACGGTCGGCGGTACGTTCTACAAACATATTCATTTGTATTACTAATATACTAAATAAATACATCATAAAATAAAGTAATGACAAACCGCTGCGCTTTCCTCCTCCTCGCGAGCATTTTCTCGTGCTGTCGTGAAACCGAAGTGAGATCAGTCGACATTGAGCCCCTGCAAGAAAATAATCTTCTCGAGATTTCTAATATTCACGGCAATTTTGTAGCGATTAGTTGGTTATGTTATTCCTGGGCGTTTTTAGCTCAAGAATCAACTGTGGATGTAATTTCTCACTCTCATAAGCACATCACGCGATCATGAAAAAAATAGCACTACAAAGAACAAATGATTCAGACAAACTGCAATATCCGCCTGATGACCTACTCTCCATCCTCCCTTTCTCCTTCCTCATCCGCCTCTCTTATTGTCATCGTTCCTCGATTCCTCACTGTTGCTCCACTCATTCCATAGTAGACGGACCCTCCCGATGTCGATCCCCCATAGCCATAATATCCCCCTCCGGAGCCACTCGTTGACGAGACGTCATCCGTATCCACTTGATAGCCCGACATGACCGGAGCAAAAAGTCAACTTTTTCCGGTCGAAGTCGGCGAGTTCGCAGCCGAACTAGACACTATTCAAGTAATATTTCTTCTCTTCTCTTTTCTCTTCCCTCCTTCCTCTTCGTAACCCTCCGGGGGTAGATCAGTAGACATTACTTAATCCCCTCTCTTCCTTCTCTATTCACTCACTCTCTTCCCGTTAGAGCAAGCGCGCTTAACCCCACCCCTCCTTGAATGAGAGAGAGAGGACATTTGCATCCCTTCGAAACCTTGCTTGAAAGGGGTGGGGGTAAACAAAAGGTGCGAAATGTTAGAAAAAAAAGAGATCAATTGGGGATCAGATTTAATCCAGCTATAAAACTGTCGATAATATGGATAGTCCATTGGATATCACACCATAAATATCCGATTATGTGCTTAAACGCTCCCTCGTAATGATCATACGTTTAGCCGTCTGTTGGCATCTTTTCCCTGAGAGAGACAATAGGTGTGACAATAGGGGCGAAAGATTAGAGAATCTCTGTTGCGGCGGCGCCGAAACCACTTGAAGAAGCTATGGTTTATACCCATTGTCTCCATTAGGGATATTCTATCTGTTAGAGCACAAGAGAACACGAACACATTTCTACACTCGAGACACCGATTTCAGGCAAATATTAGATACAGCGGGGTAACTAACAGTAGAGCATCATAGTTTCTCATTATTATCCAACACAATTATTTCATCGGAAAAGGACATCTAGTGCTAACCCTATAAAATAGCACCGATCTATTACGAATAACAATAAATTCGACGGTCAAAAGTAAAATCGTGTACCTGTCGTCCTCGTCCGAGAAAACCCTCGCATCACTCTCGGATCCTAGAGTAGAATCATCGTATCTTCCTCCTCCAGGCGCGCCTCTTCCTCGATGACCTGTAATATTATTTGATTTAAATTGATTTTAAAATTTTGTTTTATTTTATATAATAAAATTCTTATTTTTGGGCTACTATTTAGCTGAATTTGGTATATTTTCATAGATCGCACCCTCCTCACCAATTAGATAGAAGCTGGCGCTGCCACTCAGCTGACTGCTCAAACTCAAATGGGATTTTCTGTGGGTGAATCCGACCAAATGTCTCTTCTCCTCCTCCTCATCCTGCTTCCCATCCACTCTGATCTCTCCTCCCCTTACAAGCATCTCTCCAATCTTGCCAGTCGTCGCAGCTCCAGTGTATTTCTTAGCCTTCCGCAACTTGGTTTCAGGTATTTCTTCCACTTGAATGCCTTCTAATACAGGCTCCAATCTCCTTCCATTAACCGCAGAGAGTGCACTTCTTCCTCTTCTAATCATTCGTGCCATATTCTCAGTCGTCGACCTTTTCCTCTCCTCTTCTTCCCTTCTCTTCCTCTCAATCTCCTCTCGCAACTGCTGCTCCTTCCTAGCCAATTCCTTCTCCCTCTCAGCTATTCCATTCATAAATCGTGACGCTGTCAGGCTTCCTCCGTACCTTCTTTTTTCCCGTGGCCCTCCGGTCTTCTCCTCCACCTTCTTTGCTTCATCGGCCCTTCTTTCTTCGAATGATTTCTCCAGTGAATTCACAATAGCTGCGACTCTTCGAGAGGCGAAAGAGGCTGCGGATGCGATGCCGCCCCGACGCTTCGGCGCCTCCTTCGCGTCCGCTTGTGACGCGGATGCCGCCGCGACCGGAGCGCTAATCATCCGCGCGTTTGCGGTAGTGGCCCGCGAGGCCGCGTAGAGTGCCCGCCGCTTTGGTGCGGATCCATCGTTCACGGACTCGGGCGAATTTGGCTGCGGAAGAGCTACTGCCTCTGGACATGTCATCCCTTTTGGTGGTGCTTTCGGCTTCTTCGAGGTTACGGCAGCTACGGTAGTGTCGAATCCCTCTATCGATCGAAGAGACGTCCCCTTTAACATTATGGGCGATACTACGGGGGTGTGACGGCGTGAGAAAATCGATATTGATGAGGTGATCGAGCGCATTGCAGAAGACTATACGACCGACTGACTGGTAATGAATGGACGATTACTGTGGTTGAACGAGGAAGGGGAGAGATAGAGAGGATCAGATAGTCAAAGATCAAGGTTAGAGACGGGGAAGGTAGGAATAGATCAGTAGAGATCCAGAGAGACAAGCGCAATACAAACGTGAAGATTGTGAGAAACCGAAAATGTGTGCGAGTTCTAGGGCAATTTCGAGTGGATCGACAGCACAAATTAGTTAGAGATCGAGGGTGAATGAGAGATTTAGGAGGGTAAGGATAAGGCAGAGAACGAAGGAGAAGAGAACCGAAGGAGATAAGGATGATAATGCTCAAACAACCATAGTGAAACAGAAAAAGAGAACTTCCCACTTCCCGTATCCTAAGATAACAAAGAATCTCCTTCCTCGACCTGAGTTACAGTATTCACTTGAAATGTGTATCAAATGCAATGCGTTATGGGTTCAAAATTCGAGAAAGGCTTAAAAATCTAAAAAAATGAGAACTTCGCTGTTTTCTATCTGTGATTCGGGGATTTCGTGAACGCCAAAAACTTTGTGCACATTATTGTTATTAAAAATTGTTTTCCAAAAAATTTTGATTACGGGAACTACTGACATTCCGATTTTGAGATATCAAATATCAGATTTATTCATTCATTTTCAGACTTCATTATCAGATTAATTTCAAGAATTGTTTTCTTCCTTATTTCAAATATCGTATTCCAGTGCGATCGTCTGTAAATGTTACCAAACTAAATTGAAACCCAGAATCCAAAATGTGACACTTGCGCAATCGGTTTCAGTGACGGAGAGAAAGGCAATAATACGGATAAATTAATTAGAGAAGATTGATGAATTAGAGACAGATGATTTGTTGGGTCAGAAATATGTGGGTACACTCAAGTTATTTGAGACAAAAACTTTCAATGATTTCAATCAACCTCCAGGTTCACTTATCAAAATATTTGCCTAATGTCCCTAATGACCTCTTATAATACCAAATTTTCCATATTGGAATTCCAAAGTTTGTACATACCACGAAAGAGAAAAATAGATACCCCCTCGATTATTTTTATTACACCAAAATTTTCGCAGGAAATAAATTCATAAGTTGTTTAGCTAACAGTGAAGCGCAGAATGTATACCGATAAAATATACCAGCGAAACCTTAGACAAAAAGGTGTCCCACTGAAGAGCTGAGAGCAGGTGTCGTCCCATAGTGTTAATGCCCCTCCCGAGTGTTAGGAGAAAAGACCCCAGGACTTCTTTCGCGTTTCGCTGATTGAATGATAGCCTACACGTTTGTGTGATATCTCTGAATGAGAAGACGGAACTAGAGGAGATTCGATCGATTTATCATTCAGATCTGTGTTAATGAATAGTCAAAATACACACTGTACTATATTATTAAAAAAATCCGTATATCGTCTAGACATATGCATTTAAAGAGACTATAGTGAACAAGCGAACTGTTCCCATCCATATCGTCACTAGCCAACGATATCCTATCGCTAACACTTCTCTAACGTCAGCCCGTACATCCCTCGACAGTTGGACGGTTGAGAGATATGAATAGAGTGGAATGAATGCAAAGAGTGAGACCTTTGTTCACTATCACTAACATAGCATGTGTGGGCGATGATATCCTTCTGTTAGCTCTCTTCTATGGCTGGCAGGATGAAGAAACTTTCTCTTCATTTCAAGTACTCGCTAACCGGCTAGAATGATGAGAGATAATACTCTCCCCATCTCTCACTATTTGCGGGATATAAAATAGCGCAACCATTGCGCAGCATGAGCGCTCACAGTTGGGACCATTTTAGTTCATTTTTACTCATTGAACGCATCTCTGAATGTGGAGGGGGAATGATAGGACTACTGTGCGAGAAAATGCTGATTAATTCAGAGAAAACCAACATTTTTAGAAGAATATTATAGAAACACTAAGTAACTCAAATAGTAGCTCAAAGAATATAATAAAATTAAACCAATATTTTGCTTTGATAAGAAGAGCTCAGACATGACGTTTGTCACATTCCGAGTGCAGATAGAGAGGTAGAAAAGCATTGCAGGAGTGGAGAAAGAAAGGGAGAAATAGACAAAGAGATCAGAGGAAGGCGTCTCAGTTTGTGTTTAATTACTACGAGGAAGAAAACGTTTCCACTCATTCCATAGTAGACGGACCCTCCCGATGTCGATCCCCCATAGCCATAATATCCCCCTCCGGAGCCACTCGTTGACGAGACGTCATCCGTATCCACTTGATAGCCCGACATGACCGGAGCAAAAAGTCAACTTTTTCCGGTCGAAGTCGGCGAGTTCGCAGCCGAACTAGACACTATTCAAGTAATATTTCTTCTCTTCTCTTTTCTCTTCCCTCCTTCCTCTTCGTAACCCTCCGGGGGTAGATCAGTAGACATTACTTAATCCCCTCTCTTCCTTCTCTATTCACTCACTCTCTTCCCGTTAGAGCAAGCGCGCTTAACCCCACCCCTCCTTGAATGAGAGAGAGAGGACATTTGCATCCCTTCGAAACCTTGCTTGAAAGGGGTGGGGGTAAACAAAAGGTGCGAAATGTTAGAAAAAAAAGAGATCAATTGGGGATCAGATTTAATCCAGCTATAAAACTGTCGATAATATGGATAGTCCATTGGATATCACACCATAAATATCCGATTATGTGCTTAAACGCTCCCTCGTAATGATCATACGTTTAGCCGTCTGTTGGCATCTTTTCCCTGAGAGAGACAATAGGTGTGACAATAGGGGCGAAAGATTAGAGAATCTCTGTTGCGGCGGCGCCGAAACCACTTGAAGAAGCTATGGTTTATACCCATTGTCTCCATTAGGGATATTCTATCTGTTAGAGCACAAGAGAACACGAACACATTTCTACACTCGAGACACCGATTTCAGGCAAATATTAGATACAGCGGGGTAACTAACAGTAGAGCATCATAGTTTCTCATTATTATCCAACACAATTATTTCATCGGAAAAGGACATCTAGTGCTAACCCTATAAAATAGCACCGATCTATTACGAATAACAATAAATTCGACGGTCAAAAGTAAAATCGTGTACCTGTCGTCCTCGTCCGAGAAAACCCTCGCATCACTCTCGGATCCTAGAGTAGAATCATCGTATCTTCCTCCTCCAGGCGCGCCTCTTCCTCGATGACCTGTAATATTATTTGATTTAAATTGATTTTAAAATTTTGTTTTATTTTATATAATAAAATTCTTATTTTTGGGCTACTATTTAGCTGAATTTGGTATATTTTCATAGATCGCACCCTCCTCACCAATTAGATAGAAGCTGGCGCTGCCACTTAGCTGACTGCTCAAACTCAAATGGGATTTTCTGTGGGTGAATCCGACCAAATGTCTCTTCTCCTCCTCCTCATCCTGCTTCCCATCCACTCTGATCTCTCCTCCCCTTACAAGCATCTCTCCAATCTTGCCAGTCGTCGCAGCTCCAGTGTATTTCTTAGCCTTCCGCAACTTGGTTTCAGGTATTTCTTCCACTTGAATGCCTTCTAATACAGGCTCCAATCTCCTTCCATTAACCGCAGAGAGTGCACTTCTTCCTCTTCTAATCATTCGTGCCATATTCTCAGTCGTCGACCTTTTCCTCTCCTCTTCTTCCCTTCTCTTCCTCTCAATCTCCTCTCGCAACTGCTGCTCCTTCCTAGCCAATTCCTTCTCCCTCTCAGCTATTCCATTCATAAATCGTGACGCTGTCAGGCTTCCTCCGTACCTTCTTTTTTCCCGTGGCCCTCCGGTCTTCTCCTCCACCTTCTTTGCTTCATCGGCCCTTCTTTCTTCGAATGATTTCTCCAGTGAATTCACAATAGCTGCGACTCTTCGAGAGGCGAAAGAGGCTGCGGATGCGATGCCGCCCCGACGCTTCGGCGCCTCCTTCGCGTCCGCTTGTGACGCGGATGCCGCCGCGACCGGAGCGCTAATCATCCGCGCGTTTGCGGTAGTGGCCCGCGAGGCCGCGTAGAGTGCCCGCCGCTTTGGTGCGGATCCATCGTTCACGGACTCGGGCGAATTTGGCTGCGGAAGAGCTACTGCCTCTGGACATGTCATCCCTTTTGGTGGTGCTTTCGGCTTCTTCGAGGTTACGGCAGCTACGGTAGTGTCGAATCCCTCTATCGATCGAAGAGACGTCCCCTTTAACATTATGGGCGATACTACGGGGGTGTGACGGCGTGAGAAAATCGATATTGATGAGGTGATCGAGCGCATTGCAGAAGACTATACGACCGACTGACTGGTAATGAATGGACGATTACTGTGGTTGAACGAGGAAGGGGAGAGATAGAGAGGATCAGATAGTCAAAGATCAAGGTTAGAGACGGGGAAGGTAGGAATAGATCAGTAGAGATCCAGAGAGACAAGCGCAATACAAACGTGAAGATTGTGAGAAACCGAAAATGTGTGCGAGTTCTAGGGCAATTTCGAGTGGATCGACAGCACAAATTAGTTAGAGATCGAGGGTGAATGAGAGATTTAGGAGGGTAAGGATAAGGCAGAGAACGAAGGAGAAGAGAACCGAAGGAGATAAGGATGATAATGCTCAAACAACCATAGTGAAACAGAAAAAGAGAACTTCCCACTTCCCGTATCCTAAGATAACAAAGAATCTCCTTCCTCGACCTGAGTTACAGTATTCACTTGAAATGTGTATCAAATGCAATGCGTTATGGGTTCAAAATTCGAGAAAGGCTTAAAAATCTAAAAAAATGAGAACTTCGCTGTTTTCTATCTGTGATTCGGGGATTTCGTGAACGCCAAAAACTTTGTGCACATTATTGTTATTAAAAATTGTTTTCCAAAAAATTTTGATTACGGGAACTACTGACATTCCGATTTTGAGATATCAAATATCAGATTTATTCATTCATTTTCAGACTTCATTATCAGATTAATTTCAAGAATTGTTTTCTTCCATATTTCAAATATCGTATTCCAGTGCGATTGTCTGTAAATTTTACCAAACTAAATTGAAACCCAGAATCCAAAATGTGACACTTGCGCAATCGGTTTCAGTGACGGAGAGAAAGGCAATAATACGGATAAATTAATTAGAGAAGATTGATGAATTAGAGACAGATGATTTGTTGGGTCAGAAATATGTGGGTACACTCAAGTTATTTGAGACAAAAACTTTCAATGATTTCAATCAACCTCCAGGTTCACTTATCAAAATATTTGCCTAATGTCCCTAATGACCTCTTATAATACCAAATTTTCCATATTGGAATTCCAAAGTTTGTACATACCACGAAAGAGAAAAATAGATACCCCCTCGATTATTTTTATTACACCAAAATTTTCGCAGGAAATAAATTCATAAGTTGTTTAGCTAACAGTGAAGCGCAGAATGTATACCGATAAAATATACCAGCGAAACCTTAGACAAAAAGGTGTCCCACTGAAGAGCTGAGAGCAGGTGTCGTCCCATAGTGTTAATGCCCCTCCCGAGTGTTAGGAGAAAAGACCCCAGGACTTCTTTCGCGTTTCGCTGATTGAATGATAGCCTACACGTTTGTGTGATATCTCTGAATGAGAAGACGGAACTAGAGGAGATTCGATCGATTTATCATTCAGATCTGTGTTAATGAATAGTCAAAATACACACTGTACTATATTATTAAAAAAATCCGTATATCGTCTAGACATATGCATTTAAAGAGACTATAGTGAACAAGCGAACTGTTCCCATCCATATCGTCACTAGCCAACGATATCCTATCGCTAACACTTCTCTAACGTCAGCCCGTACATCCCTCGACAGTTGGACGGTTGAGAGATATGAATAGAGTGGAATGAATGCAAAGAGTGAGACCTTTGTTCACTATCACTAACATAGCATGTGTGGGCGATGATATCCTTCTGTTAGCTCTCTACTATGGCTGGCAGGATGAAGAAACTTTCTCTTCATTTCAAGTACTCGCTAACCGGCTAGAATGATGAGAGATAATACTCTCCCCATCTCTCACTATTTGCGGGATATAAAATAGCGCAACCATTGCGCAGCATGAGCGCTCACAGTTGGGACCATTTTAGTTCATTTTTACTCATTGAACGCATCTCTGAATGTGGAGGGGGAATGATAGGACTACTGTGCGAGAAAATGCTGATTAATTCAGAGAAAACCAACATTTTTAGAAGAATATTATAGAAACACTAAGTAACTCAAATAGTAGCTCAAAGAATATAATAAAATTAAACCAATATTTTGCTTTGATAAGAAGAGCTCAGACATGACGTTTGTCACATTCCGAGTGCAGATAGAGAGGTAGAAAAGCATTGCAGGAGTGGAGAAAGAAAGGGAGAAATAGACAAAGAGATCAGAGGAAGGCGTCTCAGTTTATGTTTAATTACTACGAGGAAGAAAACGTTTCAGAAACCAGCACAATCATCTTGTTGCATCAGCGAATACCAAATAGATGTGCACATACCCGAAAGCGTGCGAGCATGTATGTGGAACAAGTTTGCCACGAATCAACAGAATATACGATAGTTTCATATGTTTCAGTTTCTCGCCTGAAAACCACTCCTTCTGGTTTGCCCCTCCCTCGTTAAGCATGCTCGCACGCTTTCGATAGATTAGCAAGGGATTATTAACGCGGTTGTACTGTCTTTTCTCGCCTGGGTATCAAACAGTGGTATAAAAGGGTGTGTTCTAGAGATTATGAATGGTAAGGTACAAATTACCACAAATATGAATCTAATCTGTCGACAGAATCGAATGAATAAATTGGTATAGGATGTTCAAGAGCGATTCAACTCACGAGCCAACTGATGTTGCCAACTAGTGTGTGATATCTCTCTATCAATAGACTCTCCATCTCTCCATCTCACGAGAGAGATAGAGTTCACCAGATAGGCTCGCAAAAGGTATGGCTTATATGAATGAAGATGAAAATTGGATAAGAGAACTAGATGAAATGAATGTGCTAAAAGTTAATATTAGTTCTGGAAACTCGCGAGAGCTGTACTCTATTTGACTCGCTGATATGCGCTTTTGATAGCTCTCCGCTGTCCTCTCGTTAGTGGATTCTCGTTAAGATCTCTCTCTCTCGGATCTCTCTGCTATTTCCTATTCTTTTATTCTCTGTGCTCTCTCTATTTCACTCTCTCTTTCTTCTCTGCTCGCTCTCATTCTCAACTCATTCATGATGTGCGTCAAGTGAACGAGCGGTCGTTAATACGAAGAAGCAGGAAGGGAAGAGGATGTGATTGAGTCAGACATGAAAAGGATCGACGACAAATCCGGATCAAGTTTGAACAGTAGATGGTCACTTAATATTTTAGAAAAAGTAGATGCTGCTGAAAAGAACTTAAAAATGAGATTAATAGATCCCTTAATTATTATCTGAACTCTTATATCCCGATAATAAAAAAAACGTCGCTAAATAAGGCGTAAAGGTAACAGAAAAAAAATCCATGGTTCCTGTGCCCCTGTGATATAGTGTTGAATGAGTGAAACGACTGACCGTTAAAGTCGTAGTGATGATTGTGGCGGACAGGAGGGGGTCCTCCACGGTATCGAGTAGAGGCCTAAACGGATCAAATCAACCTCTCGATGTTTAATTATATATTTGACCACATATAATGAATGAATGAATGAAAATCAGCGGTACGAACAATTGTAATAATAAGTAATTTATGTTACCTGAAGCTGGTGTGACTTTCCGGGTAAGAACGGCGGTCGCCCATCAGAGATCATCGAATCACTCTCCGTCGACACTAGAATACATCATTTAATGTGAATCCCACTCTTTACTACAGCACTTAAAGACACTCTTCCACTTAGAATTTTTGAATTAAATGAAGAGGAGTGATTTTTTGGCCACTTCAACTGTTCGAGAGGAATACCTTCTTAAAATTAAAAAAAATAAATATTTGGGCAATCGAGTGCATTTGGCGTGTGAATTAAGATAGAGAAACGAACTCGTGCTATCAAAGTAGTTTCCTCCTCCTCTCGCATACATATTCGGATAGGCAGGAGCTGGGCCTGGTACCTGCTGATTGTATGAGTTAAACAGGTCGATATATTGGTCGATGGCAAGGGAAATGTAAAACATATGTGATTACATTATTTATTATTGAATGCATTTAAAATGTATGTGTACATATATATAAGTTTGGGAAGCTGTTAGAGATGGGATGTAAATTTATTCTTGGATATGACACAACGTTTCTTCTACATGTGAAACCTCATGACGTTTAACCAACCATATGATGCCTCGGACCAACTCCTCCTCTGGCTCCATGCTGGCTACTGCCTTCGGAGTGCGTACTTCCTTCTATTGTAATCTGTAAATTATTATATCTGCAATATTTGTATGCTATGTAAATATATTAACCAAAGTATAAGTATATAACCACTTTAAATGAAGAAGATATTATTCGACATCCAAATTTTGCCTACTTGCGAATTCGCACTTAATATTCCTGTTTTTTTGTTTCATATTTTTGCCCACCTAGTGGACGAATACAAAAAAAGGCCGGTGAAATAGTATTTTAAATGAATGAAAAATGAGAGCCGTTGTCTGTATTTTCAATCAAAATACGGCTCTTCCGTAATAAAAATGTCATCATTAATTTTCTATACTTTTTCTTTACTACGGCTGTGATTTTTCATCTATTTAAAAAAAATATTTTTTATTTTTCCACTTAGCGGAGTGGACAAAAAATATGAAACAAAAAACAAGAATATTAAGCGCGAATTCGCTTAAAGGAAAAAAGGCAAAAAAGGTAGAAAAGGCCGCTTGTTCGGTAATGGGAGCGATGTACGATACATATATTTTTGAAGAAAGCAAATTTTACTATAAAAAATTAAAAACATTAAAAACAGCTTACTAGGTACAATTCGAAGTTTCCGTTCGCACTCCGTTCGAGGTGCTTATGATCCTCAAGAAGCTCCTTCTTCACTTCTCTGCAAACATTGACAATTAAATTAGTATTTGTACACGCAAGTCATCTGATCAAGTCAGCTCAAGACGAAATTTCGTCTATCTTCGTGTGGCCATCACGATCACCATTTAGTTCATGTAAATATATATTTGATCATAAAAAAAGACTGACACTCCGCATTCAGGATCGACAGTCTTGCAATAAAACTTGTAGTTTGTGCGCGTGAGGACCTGCAGATATAATCATTTATCAACGGTCACTTTGAATAATATACAATTGTTCCATTGATTTCATTGAAAAAGTGATCGATTTTTATTATAAATCAACTTACCCTTTTAAAGTCCTCAAGCGTTACATGTTCAGGCGGGACATCAACCTGAATTTTTTCACTAATTAGTTGGCAGCATCATTGTTTTTAAATTTAGTAGCAATAGCTTTAAATGATTTTGTAGTGTCAAAATTATCAGTGGGATTAATATATAAATTAATCGAATGTTTTGAATAGGTTAGGTATGTAGCAGATTATTCATTGATAGATAGATAATACAATGATAATAAAAAAATAAAACGCACTTGGGTTACGTAGGGCGTGGCCTCGTCATCGACATTGTAGAAAACCTACAAATGTAAATAACATCAGAATAATAATAATAATATTTTTTTATTATTTTTATTGATCATAATAATTGGACAGTGTGTTATATTCACGCCAAACACTTCAATAAATAATTTATATGTATGTTCCTCCTCATAAAAGTCTCAATTCGTCAACAAAATTTAGTAAACTATCTAATTATGTGTGTATGTATTTACCTTTGTACTAATCGGTTTCTCAAATGCAGTGCTGTGACCTCCTCTCCCAGTTCCCGATCCTCGTCCTTCCTTCCCAGAAGCCATCGACGATGACGGCGATGAGAGTAACGAAGAAGGACCGTCGCCGTTGGTACCGCTAAATTTTCCCCAATTTCCGGAATTTTTTTTTAACCCCTTTTTTTAATAAGGGTCTCGCACTATTTTTATTTCCCGTCTCAAATTGTATTAGTACATCATACCTATCATATAATATATATTCCATATTTACATTTTTTCTAACATGAGTAACAATTTTTAAAATACAAACCGCGGGCTGGCCGTCATTGCGGATGAGTCAGCTAGCGCCCCCGTTCCATTGAAGGAAGAGGAGTCGAGTCCGCATCCAGGCGAATAAGGAATTGACTGCAAATTAAACAAATTAATAAATAAGATTGTTTTATATTGCTCATTAAATGCTCAGATAAATTCTAAATGTATATAAT
>LS485337.1:32271-54573 GCA_900490705.1 Pristionchus arcanus
ATTTCATGCTACCAATATATATATATATATATATAATAATTTCAAAATGACTGTGCATTTTTACGTGAAATATAAGTGTTTTTCATAATCGTATTCACCGAATCGAGACTATCATCCAATCTTAGTCGGCCTGTTGCATCGATGACGGTAGATGGCGTTGCAGACGAGACGTCGAGAGAGGAGCCACCCGGAGGCGGCGTCGACGAGATATGAGACGGCATCTGGAGAATAGTTTATTGGAAAATCTTACGAGAAAGGATAATAGCATACCTGAAATAAATGAACGAAAAAAACGAATGAATGAAAAAAAACAGATTGAATGATAAGGAGAAAAATAATTTAATGGAAAAACTAATACAGAATTTAGACCATGGCGGAATGACTTTTTTTATTTAAAAATAAAATAACCAAATCATCTAGATATCAATTTGTGGCCGGAGGAATCTTCAGTCAATGGCGATAGATTATGCGAAAACGAGAGACTCTAGACGCGTCAAGATAATGAGAAAACTACTTGTGAACCGAACGAAAGGGAAGAGGAAAGAACCGAAAAACTGGCAAACAAACGGGCCACGGAAAGAGAACACTGATGTGTGCGTAACACCCAACTGCCTCTCGTACCCTGATCATAAGTAAGGGATGTCTAACCAATTTAAATACCCAAATAATAGCCTTGCACCATCGGAATATGTATATCAAATTGTATATTTTTTCGGCAACTGTACTTTGAATTATCATCACAAGAGTTCAGTAAGGCTGATTCAATTGATAATGGTAGGGTATTTTTTAGAACTACTATCGGATGAATAGAAATGTCCAGGGAGCATGCTATTCGAATGGAAGCCTCAACTGACATGGAGAGAGAAAGCACAGGCAGATAAGTGAGAGTGTTGGACAGAGATAAGCGAGGGATCATGCGAGAATGAGAGAGTCAAGCAGACAGTTAGAGACTGCGTATTGGCGGGCACAATGCGACATGGGGGAAGGAACGCGCGATTCTTATCAATTATACGGCATTCGATGGGGGGGGGATGTGTATTGAGTGAAGAGTACCAAATACAAAAAGGGCCCGAGAAGGGGCTACTACTAAGAGACCTTGGAGGCTCGCGATTCAAATAAGACAGCAACCTTTTTGAGTGATGAAAGGCAAGGGGCATTAGTGGAGGAGGGAAGGATAGGAGGAAGGAATGGAGGGGAGGGGTAATGGGTACCAAAGACCCCGAGTGTCTCCCCCCTGGGTCCGCTCCCCTTCGGTCCATTCAAATTGCAACAGATGCTTCCCCTCTCATTTTATTTCTGTGCGCGCATGAAACAGACTAATGTTTACGATGCCTTTCTCGATCCAAGAAAAGAAGAACGTCAAAAGAAAAACGTTCAAATAATTAAAAATAATAGGTAAAAATTCAATATGTTTCAGCACGATAGATCTTATGATGTTTCACAGGCGACCTCAATGTTTTCTGCTCTCAAACCTCTCACGTGCAAGATTGTACTTAATAATAAATTTTAAAAAAATGGATCTCCGAATGTACACACTATTTAAGGAATACTTGAGACGGAAAAAAGATAATTATGATTTCGTTTCTATACTATCCAAGGAGCGACAACAGCTTGGTTTGTTTCCGGCTACTATTCAGTGAGAGACAATGGACATCCGGGAGGGTACAGACAATGAGAGAAAGGACGAGAGATTATCCAAATGGAGGAGAGTTTGTGAGAAAGAGAACGAAAACGACCACTTGAATGGGTATACGGAAAAAAGAGTGGTGTGAGAGAGAGAGAAAGGGAGACCAAGGGCGAGCTCATATCTATATCTCGCTCCCTACATAACCCCCTCCCTCCCATTCTCTCCCACTCCTGAAAGGTGATCTCCAAAATTGTACTGCTTTCTTTCAATGGCCTGACGACTTATTTGAAGAAGAAGTGAAAGGGGGTCACAATATGAGAGATGTTGATTGTTACCATTTTTTCCTCTCACATCACGCTGAGAAAATGAGGAAAACTTAATAGGTCCTGGCCGTATTTCTCCACTCTTCATCAATGCCAGCAGGCACAGGCCATAAAAAGAGGAAGCAGAATCAATTGTGGAAGCACTACCACCACGATGAGAGATAAACAATAAACTCGCGCGCTCAGTGAGAGGCGGACGAAGCTTTCGCAATTGTCGAGTCCATCAAACAAGAGTCGGACGGGACAATGAGAGGAGAGGAGGAAGGGAGAGGAGGACAGAATGGAAGGGGGAAGATATCCTCTCCCATCACAGGACTTGGCCTCTTCTTATGCCCTTCCCGTCTCTCTTCTTCCTTCGTCCTATCCCATGGGCCCGCATTGCTGGTGGCAAAAAGCTTCCATGTCCATATGAGAAGTGAGAGATCGAGTTAGAAAGTGTGGGCTTGCTCATTGTCAGGTCAACATTAGCGCCCAGAGAAATCCCTCTAAAACTGACATCATGCATAATTGCTGACTGATGGGTCCCAGCTGAATATTAATCAACTGTGGAGGCTGGGTCCTATTTTAGATAGATAATATAACCAGAATCAGGGAATCGAAGAAACATAGCGCCCGGCGAGCAGGATAACTAGCACTCTGATGAATAATCAATCAAATTGAACTGAACCAGAATGAGCACTTGATCGTCAATTGAAAATCCATCGCTCATATATTCTTGACACAATTCATCTCTTCTTCTCTTGCACACTGCAGTAATATGGGCGCACGATTCAGTGTGTGTGAGAGAGAAGGGCCGGGAATACGGGAAGCGTCATCTCATCTGACTTCGCATCTCCATCACTTGTCAACCTTTCCCCTCTTCCATGAATTCCTCAGCTTCATTTAAGACCTTGAGTATCAGGTCGGATGGGAACCTACTGTATCAGAAAAGAGAAAACACCTTTTCGCATTGTAGTACATATTTTCACAGTGTGTTCTAACGACAACAAATCGCTAAAAAAATATATGTTTGATGGTTTTCATCAAGTGTTATCATTCGACTGTGTACAGGATCTTGGAACGATGCCAGAGGGGATAAATAGCACAGATGGTGGTGAGATAGTGATGAAGTAAGTGTGTGTGAGAGGAAGATTAGGGGAGAAATGAGAGACGGACGGGAGGGCCAAACCGAGGACATCTGGCATCTCAGTGTGTGTGAGTGTGTGGAATGAGACCGTGAGGATATCGATTGACGAGCTGCCGGCAATTAATGAGTGGAAGGGGCAAGAAGAGGGGGATTATTGCATTTCGACCGGACAACCCTTTCTAATTTAGTATCTCCATGTGGCTACTACTTCTTGTACTTGAAGAATGAGTATAGAATGCCTTGACAATTACATATTGCGAAATCATGCCTCTTCTCGTTAATCATTAAAAGCAAGGAAGCAGATTTCACGCAAAATTAAAGAAATATTCGGTCGGACCTCGGTCGGAAAAATTCGGTCTTAAAAATATCCTAAAATTGATCGCGCAGCAAGTCCATGAAACGAGGAAGGCGCCGGAAAGTGCGGTGATCGCGAGAATAGAAGAAGGAACAAATGGGAGCTAAGAGAGAGCAAACAATGGCAAACAATCAACGCGTGGATATCCGCGCGCGTTCATCAGAGGATACGGCGCCATAATCGAGGCAGAGAGCGGAAAAGCGCAGCCAAACAGATACCTAAGAACACATACACAACCCGGAACGAGATTACCAAGGTTGTGTACAACAATAAAGTATAAAACATATATTTATAAGTAAAATTTCTATCAACGCGCTTTTACATAGCCGACGAAACCCGGATCTTACAGCTTGCTTGCAACAGCGCTAGCGCTAAACATAGTGTTGATCTTTATTTTTAGCTTGCGAAAATATAGAAACATTTGTCATTTTCATTTATAATATTATAAGACATATTATTACTTATTTCAATGACAGAAAATATAAAATTGCAAAAAAATACTTTCATCCCAAAAAAAATCACATCATAGACGACTGAGAGTTTAAAAACTCTTAGATTAAATGTAAAAAAAATTAGTTTTAATATATTAATTTTATAAGACATTTTTCTGTCAATTAGAAGAATTCTCTATCACTATCAACTCCGAACCTCTTGATAAATGCAGGCGTTCTTCAACTGGTGTGATAATTTGGTAAACATTCCACTGCGCATCCTTGACTTTCTTGCTTTATCCGTTCACGGCAAATCATCGCGACCTGTGGGAGGAGGATGTTTTCATTACCACACTAGCCACTGTTTCAATCCACTCTATACTTGTTGTCGTTGTTCCTCATATCGCAAATTATCACTTCCTACTGTGTGATGTTGTTGTGTCTGCGAATAGATTTAAATAAGAATGAAGCGGGCGAATAGTACAATTCAATTCTTCTATTGGTCACGTTTTTCTCCTGCATTCACTTGTTCACGAGATTAAATTTACGAAAATTCCAAATCAGATATTATCCAATTCAAGAAGTATACGACTGAAAAAAGTAGTATAGATAACGAAGATGAGCTTGAGCCTTCCCCGCATTAGTCATATGCCTATACCATTATTTTCATTGTGACATTTCATTACTCATTCTGAGAATGGCAACGTCGTGCAATCTACAAATAGAAAAAAGTATCGTAGCCCTGTCAGAGGTTAAAAAGACCTTCCTTAGAAAACAAAAGTGCAAAATTTCGAGCAACAGCGATAGAAGGCAGACCTTGTTTTGGGAACATCGTGTTTTTATGGTAAGAGGTCTCCAAAACATCCCGCACTATTTTGCTACAGTTTATCCACTTATCTTAACAGATGAGGAAGACAAAATATTAGTGGTCAGTAGGGTTGCAGGTTCGGTATCGGTAATACCGACACTCTCTCGCGCCAGACGGTTAGAGATGAGAAAGAGCGTGCGAGAGTGAGAGAGACTGCTAGGGAAGAGGGTCGGTAATCCCGACTTTCGGGATTGCCGATCCCGAACTTGCAACCCTAGTGGTCAGTCAAATAAATCGTGTTTTCAAAAACAACAGTCTTACTAGGTTGAAAATATTTCTTAAAAAAATCGCAAATTCCGTTGTTCAGTGAACATGATCCATTAGTGGTGGCATCTGGTGTTTACACCAAACACAAACGATGATTTTGTTCCAGATTTTTTACACATTTTCTTTTCTTCCACGTAGAAGTTTACACTTCGAATGTCACGTTGTCTGATTCAATTTTGGTACGGGACTGTTTATATTAGAAGTGCATCTTGCGATTGAGCCATCTGATGATTATTCGCGTCACCACTACAATCCCTAACATTTTCGTTATTCACCTCTAAACTTCTAGTGGTCTGCTAGGCCAACAATGTTCCCTGTCCCCTTTGAGTGCATTGCCGTTACTCGGTAATGTTTCTGCGGCCCTCTGCTTCCTTTCATCAGACTTGTTGCACTTCGCTGCCCTCTTCTTCCGTAGTGCAAGTGTGTCTGCACTCTCTCCATTCCTGCTGATCTCTTGCACATTCTAACCCGGGATAGAGGTTCCCCGTAAGAGTACTACACTGTTACGCTCGAAAAGTTCGCAATGAAAGGAGAAGCGATGGTCGTATGGAATACGATATTATCTGGAAGGGCGAAGTTGGGTTAGTGCAGTCTACAAGACAAGAATCGTGGTGCGCATTCTCGCCTCTCTGATCGATGAGATAGTGTGCAATATGAAGAGACTATTTCTAGTGATGCGATCACTAATGCAGACTTTGGGCGAACCGGAAGTATAAAAGTTGAATAGATAGATTATGATAAAATCAGAATAATGTCGCACTAGGAAGTGGAGAAAACCCATGGAAGATATCCTCAAGCCATCTATCTCGGATTTTCAGAGACTCGGGGCTCAATTAGCGCCCAAGAACGCAAAAAAAAAAATCAAAAACGCTAAAACTTCATCTATCACCCTTGTTTTTGTGATAGCGCTATCGGCACCTTCTCCGAGCCACTGACATTTCGTTAGATAGATGATTCAATGATACCTAGAATCTTCTATATTATATTTTTAGGCAATCTAAAACACATCGAAATAAAATTCTATACAAGTAAGAAGTTTGAATTAATTATCGTCGGATAGCGCGGAAACCGAAGCTGTTCTTTCCCAGGAACTTCATCACTTTTTTCTTCTTCCCAGACCCCTCTTTCCCTTCCTTCGGACTCTAGAGAGATTAGTACTTTTGCCGGACGCTTCTCTCTCTCTCTTTCTTCCTATTGGTCACTCCGTTCCTCCCCTCTTTGCAAGTGGGGAAGAGACGGGAAGGGAGGCGGAGGAGGGAGAAGGGCGGAGTCAGGGAAGAAGGGAAGGGTGTCCCATCCATCGCTGCTACTTTCGACTCTTACCTCTCACACTCTCAGTTCAGGCTTGTCTTTCGACTGCTCGGCAAGCCATGCGTTTGTTACTTCTCCTAACTGTGCTATGTCTAGAGGTTTATTCGCAACAGGTGAGCAGATAGGTAACTGAGTGATCTCTAATTCGAAAATTGTTTAGCCAAATCGAGATTTTCACGTAGTTAGGTACGCAACATAAATTAGAAAAAGTTACAGCGATCGTCCGCTCAGCCAACGCCGTTTTACGACAGTCGGACGCTGCAGCAATCGTCGGCTACCGTACCCCAGCAGGCCACTGTATCGCGTCAATATCCGTCGGTCTCACCGCCCGTCACTGCTTATCACACCGCGGCTGCTGGCGTGCCCGCAGCGACAATCAGCCAGCATCAACAGAGGACCCGCAATCCATACCCGACCCAGGTAAGAGTTATACTAGGCCCATTATGGCAAACAAGAATTGCCGCAAATACTAAAATAAAGTTCAAAAGTTGATGTGAAATTGAATTTAGTTTTAGGGGTGATTACACTTGTCAATGACGAGTAGTAGAATCTTGTAAACACGCATATAACTGGGTGAATTCGAGTGTCAAACTCGGGGCATACCTGGCTGGTGCTCTGGATGTGAATATCACTGACAAATAGCCTTTTTCCAGATGTCTTATCGCGCTCCGCAGCGTAAATCGACTCCTCGCGGCCATGCTCAATCCAATCATGTTCCCATCCTCACCAAAGCAGCACCTACTCGCATCGGTAAGATCGTTGTTGTCATTGGTGATGTTCTTGTTATGTTGCTTTTATTTTGCTATCAAACTCCGATGTTTTGAGTAGCCACCGTCTCGCCCGTGGAGCATGCTCGACAGCAACAGCTGAAAGCAGACCAAGAGAGAAGAAGAGCCGAGGATCAGCATAGGCAATCTTTTTAAGACATATTAAATTCAAATTATTCCACTCAAATTCCATGGCGCTCGTTCTTTTGAATAGGAAATGGGTAATCGTAAAGGCTCTTTTTTCCTCTCCCACTCTCACTCTTTTTGCATACACCAGATGGCAGAGAACGCCTCCATTCACAGACACACTTTTGTAGGTTATCGGCCAGATGTGTTGGTTGGAGATAGAACGACGGTATTAAGTTGCAAGATTTTTATAGGAAAAACATGGAAAAGCAGCGACTTGATCAGGAGCGTCGACGCCTGGCTGAAGAGAAGAAACGGACAGAACAAGTTTGTGATCTCGTATTTTTGGAAATATTTTTTTTAGAAAAACAAACAAAGTCTTTTTTAGGATCGTAAGCATCGGGAAGCCATCGAGGCAGCGGAACGACAGCGAGTCGAACAGGCCAGGATAAAGGTTGGCATTATTAAAGAAGGGGTCCCACGAATATCTGGCTGACTGAGTTCTCGATGTGAGGTGGTGGGTCGCTGTTACCCGATAATACTTTTGAAACTCCCAAGTCACCATTTTTCGTTTGAACTGAGTTATGATCGATTGGCTGCGTTCCAAGTGACCCTGAAATGCAGGCAACGAGCGAGAGAGCGTGCGGAATGAAGAGAGCTCCCCTCTAATTCCTCACTTTGCATAATCACTCGCGCGGTTCGTGGGACGCCTTCTTTAACACTAATACGTAGGGGCCACAAGCTCCGCCCACTTTCGTCTGACACGATTTCGCGAAAAAGCGAGAAACAAAAACACAAGCTTCATTCTAAACGAAATCTCTCGATCGAAGTTGCTATGAATAGCTATTACCTTCCCCTATCGATTGAGCTTGGTCCCAGATTTGCACAATATCACTAATAAGGTCAAATTTGCATTTAAAAGAAGGGAATAGGCCATACACCAGATGGCAGAGAACGCCTCCATTCACAGTCACACTTTTGTAGGTTATCGGCCAGATGTGTTGGTTGGAGATAGACCGACGGTATTAAGTTGCAAGATTTTTATAGGAAAAACATGGAAAAGCAGCGACTTGATCAGGAGCGTCGACGCCTGGCTGAAGAGAAGAAACGGACAGAACAAGTTTGTGATCTCGTATTTTTGGAAATAATTTTTTTAGAAAAACAAACAAAGTCTCCTTTAGGATCGTAAGCATCGGGAAGCCATCGAGGCAGCGGAGCGACAGCGAGTCGAACAGGCCAGGATTAAGGTAGGTATTATTAACATTAATACGAGATAAGAATAATAAATGATTGAACAATGTGTCTCACTCTTGGCACAACCTCCCCCCCCCCAGAAAACAACTTTCGAATGAGTTCGAGATCATTTATTATTTCGTTCAAGATCTTTGTCTAATCGGTCGACGAAAATTATTTGTGGCACGGAAGTTGTCTTCATTGTTCATTCTCTAGTTTCTAGGGGCTATTTTCACGTAATTGTGATAGCCAAAACCCTTGTGCTTCCTGACACGCCGTGCATTATCTATTCTAGCGCCCCCTGCATTTTCAATCACCTCCTTCTCTCTTTTTTATGGACTCCTTTTGAAATCTCAGCTGATTCCGTTTTTCCTCTGCAGTAGGGAAATAGCGTTTTATGCATTGCGAATCAGAACAGGATGGCGAGCTCACGACAATAGAAAGAAATCATGAAAGCGGTGATTCTACACTTGTATGTTCCCTTTTTGATAATTTGGGGAGATTTTGTTCAGCATGATTCACTACTAAAAATGTGCGCACTATATATTTTATCATTTTGCAGAAGGAAGATAGTTCCGATAGTTCCGATTAACGTTTGACTCCAACTGATTTTTTTTCTTTTTTCTCTGCACCCATTCGGCCCCTCCCCCCCCCCTTCTCCCTACTCCTGTCGGCTGTTACAACTGTTGCCTGCTGCTTCGTCAGATTAGATAGAAAGAGAAGAGGGAGAGGAAGAGGTCGAGAGTAGTCTTGAACTGAGGGGCGAAAGAGAATGAGAGAGAGAGAGAGAGAAGGGATCGGATGGACACAATGTGATCTGAAGAGAGCATACACAATTAACAGAATTCACGGTCTTTATAATAACGGTTTGGCGAATATCTCGCTTTCTCGAGGGATAAGGATATGAAGATGATCATGCTGAAAATATGTGCGAGAATCTCTTTACGTTTCTCCCCTTTCTCTGAAAATAATCACACCTTCCGGAAAGTATTGTGCTCAAGTATTTGAGGCTGTGCTTTGGGCAAAGCTATGAGGTTCTATGGGATACCATGAGGTCACCAATTTATTAATTAAATAATATATAACATTTAGGCCGAGGAAGAAAGAAAACGCGCTGATGAAGAACACAAGCGGCGAACTGATGAGGAGCTGAGACGAAAAGTGAATATTATAAATATAATGCATATGTCACGCTGGCCCGTTATTCACCTCCGATGCTGCTTGAGAAATTCTGTCCTTAATTTAATATCTATTAAAACACTTCTTTCTTGACAATTAGGCGGCCGAGAACGAGCGTCTCCGTCAACACCATGCAGCACAGACGGCAGTACAGAGAGAGCAACATGCACAAAGGGTAAGAAACCTCACTCTAATCTCTCCCAAATGTCAGATGTTGTGTCGCCAATTACTTCTATGAATTCACGCTTCAAAATTTAAAAAAATCAAGATTGTCTGTGCAATAACGTAGAAGAACGATTGCATAATTATAGCTGACGGTTGCTCCTCTTCAATCAGTTGTCTCGCAGCCGATTGTGCAGCCTCCGCAACATCAGACCCAGACAACAGTTCATCAGGTTTTCAGTATTTTTTCTCAATTTCATTCTAAATATTCTATCCCATACGATATCATAATTAGCCTTGGACTGGTCAAATATTCTATACGTCTTCACCGCTTGCGATAACCTGAGCAAATTGTCATTTTTCCAGCAGCTATCGCACCATCATCAGACAACCCACATGCAGGCACATCCCGTGCAAGTTGTCGATCCGCGCAATCACTAGTGAGTATTACATGATCAAATGTAACGCGGCTGATCAAATCGAATAAATATTTCAAAAATATAATTAAAAATATTTTTTTCGATTTACATATGCATTTGCAGCAACTCTGTCCCTCTTGCTGCTCCAATAATCTCCCATCAGGCATTTAACGCTTGCGATATGCCGCCCGACCTCTGGTAATTTCACCGAAATTCAGGAAAATATTTTTATTACAAATATGTTAATTGTAAGGTGCGATTCGCGCGAGTCCGCAGCTGCATGCGGAGTTGAGCAACAGTGCCAACGACTTCGAAGGAAACCAATCAAGATCACGCTCATTTATGAAGCACTCTGTCCATTCTGTCAACGGTACGGCGTAAAAAAATGTAGATCGAAATTTATGGAAAGCGCAACCCTGCACTTTGTTATCCCATTTTGACTAGATATTTTTCACAAAATTATTTTCAGATTCATTTCGAATCAGCTAGGTATCGTCTTTAACTCTCTACGTGGACACTTCGAACTGGAGATGGTTCCGTGGGGAAATTCCAGACTGCTTCCGGTGAGATTTATTAATTCAATTCTTGTTCAACTTAGAAAAAGGGCAAGAAGAAGAGATCTTCTTCAATTATTACATTCACCAAATCAAAATCACTTGATCGATGCGCTCTCCATTCATCTAGATGATTAATTTTGTCTATAAATTATCGACCCTCTGATCCCGCGCCTCTCGCATTAATCACACCCGCCCTCTCACAAATGTGTAACATGCTCGCTGACTAAACAACAACACGAACCTCCACGGGAGGACCGGGAAGGCGATAAGAATATAACAAATTGATATTCCTTATGCAATTTTTCAGGACGGTTCATTTTCGTGCAATCACGGACAAAAAGAATGCGATGCAAATAGGCTGCAAAGCTGCGTGCTTGATCAACTTCAGGTTGGTTGATATGAACTGAAACACATATTTCCTGTAATGAGTGCATTGTTTGTTCAGGTGAAGGGAGCCCTTCCGTTCATCGTGTGCTTCGAAAAGAATATATTCTCGCAGACAGTGGAAGCAAGTTGGCGGGCGTGTACGGCATTCGTGAGAAGCCATGAGAGAGAAATAAGGTATTGAGATTTGAATAGATTTTGCACATCTTCAGACATTTCCATAGCGCCATCCATCCTCACACCACACACTAACCTTTAAAAAAACCCATTTCGGAGTGTATCTCTGAAACACATTTCACTTTCCTATTTACCGAATTGAACATTTATTTTTTCAGACATTGTTACGATAGTGAGAAGGGCGTGCAACTGCAGAGAATTGCCGCACAGAAAACGTTCTCCGCTCGACCACAGCCGATTGTCGAGGTGATCTTATCATTCTTACTATGCATATTCTTGAAACAGCGTTTGAAATTATTATTTTTTAATCCGGTACATTCGGAAAGGGACTAATCGGAATGATGATGATACGATTGCTCATTTTTACACACCAAATAAATATAGATGCTTATCGCGTCGATCGAAAGTCGATTTTAAACCAATTTGTCGATATTTTCAGGTTCCGTATCTCCTCATCAACGACTATTCGCCGACAACAGAAAACAATGACCTGAACGTGATGCTCTTCCCGCAATTGCTCGGAAAATGGGCCAAGATCTACAATAGAAAGTAGATCCTCATCCCCTCGTCTAGGATAATCAATAATTAACTCCCGATGATCTCTTTTCTCAGCCTCTTCTGAACCGTTAGTTAGCCGCATCTCACTGTCCGGTGCTTCACCCAAATCGCAAAACGATCTAACAATTATTGATGTATTGCTCTATTCTGCCTCTTCTAAAACGAGCGACCCTTCCTCGAATCCGACACTGTTTGCACTTTCCCATCACTATCTCACCACTGCTTTGTATTCAATATTTATCGCAAATGTTTCACTATAAAAACTTATTATTCAATGGTTATTAGAGTGCACACAATAACGATGGAACCGGATCAATAGTCGTTTGATAATTGTCTGTGTACTTTTTTGAAACGGTGCGGGATAACACGTTGGGTGAGCGGGAATTTTCATAGAATAATTAATTTTCTCAGATATGAGCGCTTCTTTGATATTATTGATAATATAACTGAAAAAGAAAATAAATATCACACAAAATAAAAAAAAGACCAGTGAAAAATCAAATTGGAGATGAAGCGGCGAGAGAAAATTGGCGCCTAATCTAGGCCTAATCTATCGCATAAGGACTATCGATAAAGTCAGTAGGAGAGGCACAATTTGGGTAAATTGTGCGATAGATTTTTCTGCCAATCGCTCTGTTTCGTCTTTCCACTGCTGCTCTCTGAGCATTTTTTGAATCTTGGACTTGTCTTCCTCAGAGGGTTCAGGAGATCTGAAAAATGAGCATGATTTTTTTCAAAAAATGTGATCTTATATACGGTGGAGGAAAATACAAATTCACAATCAATTAATTTTGGATAGTTTCGACACATCCAGTACACTCGTCGACAAGGGTTGGTAGTTTGATGGATGCGGCATCGCATGAGAGTAACTCTTTCTCGCCTTTCACATACGATGCGGAATGTGAAAAGAGGTTACCATGCGGCATCGCATGTTAGAGAGGAAAGGGATGTGGCATTGAATGATCGATTCGATGCCTCATCCCCCCCCCCTTTATGCGGAATCCAATGCTACGCATAGCTTTTAATAAGCCTAGCTAAAACGACACGTTCGAAATGTAATGAAACAACTAACGCTTCGTCTACTGGCTCAATAAGTCGAGTGTTCAGGTCGGGAATCTCGGCAATCTATAAAAAAAAATTAGCCTTTGAAGAAAGATATTCTGAAAAAATAACCTTCTGCGATGGGATGGGCACTACGGGCTGCTCGAGATCTTCCTCCATCGCGAAATTCACTGGCTCCTAAGGTAAGTTTTAAATGTAAGGAACTGTAGTATAAGGCGGGTCAGAAAAAAATATCCCACTAAAATGATCGAAAGGTACCATCATAGAATTCATCGTCTCGTGAAAATAGGTCCTTGAGGATAGAGAGGTCCAAAAATTAAAGAAAAAACAAAAGGTGGCAAAAGTATAGATGCCCCACTATTCGTTGAAATTCGAATCTTTTTGTGAGTATCACCCTTCGATACATCTCTGGGTCCCATCTTGTACCACATCGCCAAATGCAAATATTGTTGTGTATTTCACGGCAAGCACGGCTCGTACACAACATCACTGTGCAAGGAAATGCTGCACATCTTTTCCGTAATGTTCAAACCTGCTCATGCAATTTCATCTGATTGATCATTGGTCGACTGCTGGTTGTTGTCGTTGTTCGATGGTTCTTCGCAGCCGCATCAGGACTGAAAATTCACTTTGATTATGAGGATAGATATATATACAGCAGGAAATATCAATTTTTCTCGTTATTAATAACATGTAAAAATATACACAAACATGTTCTCGGCAGCTTGCGAAAGGAGGGAATCCTGATTGCACATTTCTCCCGAACACAGACAATAATTGACCAAGCCATCGAATGCTGTTCCGCATCCTGTGAGGGGAAAGGATAATCGACAAACTATAAGACATTCTAAATATTGTTTCCGATTTTTTTTTAGTTAATCACTTATCATTGATGGCATGGTGTAGAATCAACAGATGATGTGATGCAAATAAAAATTATTCTTAATTTATCAATTTCCATTTCTTATCATTATTCTTATTCTTATCGGAAAAAGACTTTGAAAAAGCAACATATTATATATGTATGAATTCAGGCATTTTTTTTTCATTTTTGCGTAACCTCTCGGTTCCTGATGAACATGTTCCGCATGTAATACCCAACTGGGAGCTAAATTTCTATTTTTTGTGATAATTGGTTAATAGGAAGCCGAAATATTTCACAAGCCCGAAAAATGCGGGAATTCATGTTTCGT
Source organism: Pristionchus arcanus (assembly GCA_900490705.1). Classification (NCBI taxonomy): domain Eukaryota; kingdom Metazoa; phylum Nematoda; class Chromadorea; order Rhabditida; family Neodiplogasteridae; genus Pristionchus; species Pristionchus arcanus. Next base: position 46,397 of record LS485337.1, read on the forward strand.
CTTTATCCAAGTATTTTCTAAAAAAACATCTCAATTTGTTGATTCCAATGTTAAATTCTAACCAGGCGCCGGTTTCTCATCTGGGAAATCATCACTAAATTCCAGTCCAGTCATGCACGTCTTCTCCATTGTGAAGAGACCTGAAAACCATCTTACTTTATTTCAACATTTAGATTTGGCCGATAGGATCATGTATGATACTCCGGGCGAGTGGGTGGCTAGCCCACCTAGCGAGGAAAACATCAATCTGCATTTACTTTTTTTACCTACAGGTTATATTTACCATTGGACAGCTGAGTCTGTCGGGTAAGACAATAACTTCTTTCTCCTGGCAGTACCATACACTCCATGGTGGTTGCCGATGGGCAGTCAGCAGTCGGATCAGAGAGATCTCCAGAGGAGCATGCAGAACAATGCACACCCGAACGAACCTGATATTTTTATTGATCATCATACATTATTATTTTAATTAATATTAAATCACTCATTTTTACCGCACAACACCGGCTGAAATTCGAGAAGTTTGAGCAATTCGAAACTCTAATATGTTTCATCAATACGTCAACTTTTCACCTTGGGACTCCTGGTTGTTGTCGTAGTGGTCGCTGTTGCCTCGGCTCTTACTGGCACGATCGGTTTTGCATCGGGAGATATCACCAATGATGAAGATGCGATTCTGAATTAGATGCATGATTAATTATGCGGCTTCAAAGAATCACCAAAACATACCCATTGAAAGCAACTGCATGACTACTGGCCAATTCCGATCCAATGTCGATGGGTACAACTGGTTGATTCAGCGTGGGCGAGGATGCTTTCACAATAGAGTTTCGTGCAGCGGGCGATAGTGCGAGCTAAATTTTGTAAATATATTTGGTCTTAGATTCATTTACGGTAGCCAAACCTGCTCGTCGACATTTCTCTGGTTACAGTTATCTTCGTCCGAACACACACATACTCGTACTTGGCCTCCTGTATTTATTTACTATTTTATTTTGTCAATTAAATATGGACTGGCAGCATAATTTTCGGTGGAAAAAACTAACCAGAAAGGGAAGTACACTGAACTTCACGCTTGCTCAAGTCCAGTGATTGTCCATACTCGGCCTGAACTGATCTTGTCATCTCAGAAAATAAATAAAATAGAACATACAACAAGCGCCTCCTGTGAGACACACATCTTCTCCACTGCATTCTGACCTGAAGAGGATTATTTGAGTTACGATTGAGAAGCATTCCCAAGCAACCATACCACTGGCGATGAGAATGTGTCGAGTGAAACAGAAGGATTGTTCGTGCTTGCACGAGACAGAGGCCTGGAATTGAGCATACCATCGAATCTAAATTTAACAAAAAAAGATTTCGGTGCCTAGTGGCGTTCCTCATTTGACGCTGTGAGCTAAATTCAGTGCAGGTGGAATCAGGACAACAATAAATAAATATGACCTGTAGCAGACAATCCGTGACGGCGTCGTCCAAGCCGCCTTCTCCACACTGCATACAACGCAGTGAGGATACAGCAATAGGCGACGAAGGATTGGGGCCTATGGAGGTTAGTGATTGCACTTTTTTCATATTTCAGCAAAAGATATTACTATCTATAAATCACAACATTATAAATGGAGTCCTGAATTAACGGAGGACGTTTGAGAAAATTGGCGACAACATTTGCTGTGGTATATATTATACGTTAAAATGATACCCTCGGCCAGTGATCTCGCAGAAGACCATGGCGAAAGTTGTTCACTTAAAATATTTTAAAATGTCTCATCTGAATATAGTTTAAAGAACGCACATTTCCTTTGCCGGAAGTTTTCCATTGTTGATCTTCTGAATGCTCAAAGACGAGTCAAGCCCTGATATATATATGGTTATCGTTTATTTAAAAAATATTTTGTGATTAGTTTCTAGCCTTCGTGAATTCGAATTAACATAAGGAACATATAATATCATTTCTTTCGCTTTTGAATTAATGACATCCTGGAGAGTTCAAGATTGTCAGCAAATAGTTAGCGAAATGTGCGTGATTTAGAGAAAGACTCAGTGAGATACAGTTCGATATCCTGGGCGATAACTAGACTCCATAAGATAGGTTGTGGTAGAGACTATTACGGAAGAATGAGGGAAAGTTCGCATTATTACTCTTTCTTTCTACTCTTACTTTCCTTTCTTTAAAAAGGCGATATAGTGCAGCTCGCCGAAGAATAATTTAGCGTTTCAAAGTTGAGATAGAGACTTTTTATTTTCCAATTGGTAATGCGGTTTACGGATAATATTGACCGACTACGTCAGATTATGCCCGAAAATATTTAGTTTACTCCTTTGTCAATTCTGGTTCTGGAAGAAGCATGTCTCCTTTTTTTCTATGCGCTCAAGATGAGCTCTTTTCTTTCATATTTTTCTCATTTTTTCGATTACGATGTTCTTTACCTAACATAAGGCAATTTCCACAACACAAAAATTAGTCTGTCAGTAGTAGCGGAAAATAATTGTGGGATAAAGCTGCTTTCACAATCGATTTTACCGTCTCTTTTGCTTGGAAACTTGTACAGCTAATGAAAAGTATGTATATTTACCCCTGCTCGGCAGCATACTTCTTCCCTTACCCTCGTCGACTATGTCCTTCGAAATTTCAAAGGATGGCTGAGCCCGACGAAGAGCATTGTCGTTGATGATGCTCTGAAATTCGAAGATTAAAACATATTGATTATCGGAAAGTTAAGAAAACGAAAGAAGAATATTTGCTTGTCGTAATTGAAATTAAATGAGACCATACGCAAATCTTACTCGAGGATCGTTTACTGGCATTATGGGCGTCAGTTCGGGTGCCTTGACAACACTTGCCTTCGATAGGGGAAGGGACGGCGAATGACGAGATTGCTGAGGATTTCGTAATTGAATAAGTGTTACGTTTTAAAAACTGCTGTATTTTTTTAAAAATGCAGCAAATTATAGAGGAGTAAGTATAATTGATATATTTTCTTACCTTCGAGTCTACCTCTAATCTCTTGGGTGCTGCTTCAGTTTCGAATGCCGTCGATGGAATGTCTTCGTCCAAGTCACCGAATAGTTCAGGATGCTTCTTCAAATAAAATATTACTTTTTTTTTATAAATTAGAAGTGAAAAGAATATTTTGCCGTAGCTTATTGTATTCATCATCGTTTCCTGATTATTCATCATCGTTTCATGATTCCATTCGAAAAATATTCGAACAAACTGATAATGCAAACCGAAAAAGTGGACATTATACAGTGCCAAATATTTGATACCTCCTCGAATGACATGAATTGCTCGGCGATCGGTTTCTGATTACATCGTTCCGTGCGGCAAAGACAGTACGCAACTTCTGATCCTCTGATCTGATATGAGATATTGAGAAGGAGAAGAACAGGCACAACGAGGAATTATGTGTCAAACCTCTAACAGATCACATTCATCCTCAAGAGGGTAGTCTTTTCTCGGGAAAGTTTGATGATGCTGAGTCTCAGAGATACACTCCTTTGTAATTGTGTACGTGTCTGCAAGATTATATTATTTGAGTGCATCTCACAATTATCTTTTTAGAACTATCTGTTCAGCAATCTATTTCGAGTAAGAAATCAGCATAAGTCTAGCGAAAATAAAGAGCAATTCCTGGCCGTTCATCACAACCAGTTTTCAAAGGGCAAACAGGAAGGAAGCGCAAAAAGGGCTATTCTTCGCATTGCTCATTCGAATGAAAGTGCCAGTCGATATGGACTAGTCTATTCTGAGAGTATGGAAAAAGTAAGTAATGGGGACAATGGAGAGAAGGACCTTCGAATTATCTTACCTCAGCCGTTTAGAATCAAATGAAAATAATAAAATAGGAATAAGCTTACTGTTTAATTCTCGTTTTCTCGTAGTTCGGCAGAAAATCTTCTCATTCTTCACAACGTGTGCTGGGTAACTCTCGTTGCAATTATAGCGAAACTGAGAAAATGAGAGATTGTTATTAATATCGGAGATTCGTGCGATTGTGCCGTAACATCATCTTTTTTAAGTTTCAAAAATTAGCTTTATATTTAACAATTGTTTCTGGAAAGTATTAGTAAAAGGTACCTGTGAACCGCATTCACCGAATTCATCTAACGAATTTTCCATGCACAAAATGCATTCCAGAGGATGCACTGAAAATATTTAATATTTTCTGTTCTATTTTTTTGTTCTCCTCTGCTCAGATATATTCCCAGTTCACTCAATCTGCGATTAGCTCATAGGCTTAGTTCGGTGCTCTGCTTTCCTCTTGCAGAAGAATTCAAACTCGTCATGCGATGACTACTTTAGATTACCAGAAGTGGATACGAGTTAGGCTATAGCTTTGATCCACCTTTCGCATACCTATCTCTGACCATCTCTAAGTAGCAGCATAAGATTCGATAAAGATTGCATAATCGAATGAGAAAGTACCTCGGACTGGTCTAGTCCCTGTTCCGAGAAGAGTCGTATTTGCTACATTGCTGATTGCTCAATCCGGCTCAGGGCTGAGCCCACAATCATTTTGTTTGGGACTAACCTCGTCTCCCTTCTACGTATAATTGATGCAACTACAGGACATCGGAAAGAAGTCAATTCCATTGAGCCCTAATCAACTTATATTGTCTCAGTCCTATATCTAAATTGCTATAGGTTCTCGTCCAATCTCGACCCAAAAGACCTCTTATTCGTATGAGTCAAGAAGAGAGGAGGGGAGAGGGGATAAGGTGAAAGAGGGACCGAGGGGCAATTAGTGTAGCGATACACCAAAAACCGTTGCGGATTGGCCTGGATAATTATGCGATCAAGGATAGTCGTACAATAGTGGAAAAGAACCGACCAGCCAGTTTCGCTTTTGTAGGACTAAATGTGCACTGTACGTTGCACATTTTCAAAACTGCATTAATGTGCTAATGTACTGTTGTGTATATTATGTGCAGATTTATTTTGCCAACTCTAGCTGTTTTCCATTCAGTGCATTCACTATAATCTCTTCTCGTAAGTTCTCAGAGGACGCATCCTCACAAGATCTACCCAGACCCACTCGAGAGAGGGACCGGTTCATATTCAGTGGCAGGGAAAAGGAAGCCTTGAATTGGCATGCGCAATGTTTGATCTACCTGAGAACGGGATTGGCAGGATATAAACAGGCTCAATGTCAGAAGGAAAAATAACAGGAAAAAATCAATTCACGCTTCTGCGCTTATATATTCAAAATCGGTTGTTGGTGTGTCATACTCGCCTCATGACCTACTTGCTCATGGGGGAAGTAGGAGGAGAGGGGGGGTACCGAGAGGGATCACAAAAAGATGACTGGGAGAGAGGGAGAGTAAGAGGGGGATTGTGGACCCTGTCTCTCTCATGAGAAATCCCCACACTCGTTAATACGCGGATTTCGATGCAGATCTGGTTGTGATCTACAGACGAGAAGTAGATCACCCCAGAGGTAACAACTAAGTTGGAATTATTTTAGGCAACCCGGACTAATACATGGCTTTCATACAGTCGGCCTTACCGGTGGATAAATGAGTTGTAGATGTAAATGAATTGCGAAAATAAGTTTCTAACGAAGAATTTAAAGGAACAGACCTGCAGTGATCACTCCAGCTACTATTAACGCTTGTAGAAACATCACTTCCTGCAGATTTCTGAAAGAAGCAATTGCGAAAATGCGAGCATGAAATGGTGTAAATGCTGTAAGAGGGCCCGTATTGAGGGAAACGATGGATGGATACACTTGACTTGAAGTGGACAGATTCAAATAAGTGGAAGGAATTCAGTCTATTGCGTTGACTCTAACCCCGAAGATTGTAGTTTCATATTAAGTAAACGATAGGAGTTTGTAAAATAATGCGAGGGAAAGTAGGGACCGTGTGCGAACTAAGGGGTGGGGCGGATCGGACAAGCCCTGAGGGGAAGAAGGAAAGCGCGAACTTTCTCCCTCTTCCATGCAACACCCCGCCCCTTTCTCTGGGTCCTTCTAGGTTAATCGCCCGATCTATTGTTGTACAGAGGAAAGAGAGAGATGGATGACATGTAAGAGAACCATTGTAGAAAGATCGAAAGTGAGTCCCATCCAAGGAAATGCAAGTGAAAGTCCTTCTTTTAAAACGGAATATGACACTGGGCATCAATTATTCGGTCGAACTAAATTATTTTTCCTGGTCAATTATTTTTCATGAGCGCTCTGCACTACTCCAGACAAATTAATAGAATTAAAGAAGCTTCAATTCTGCTTTAACAAAAATGGGTTTTGGCAGAATCAATTTTTGGAAATAGATGGCGGGACCCGTACCCGGGTATCCGGGAAAAAAGCAATAATGCCGGAGGATATATTTTGAATTGTATTTACTTATGACTGTGTCGGTATTTAATGCAACATATAGAATATAACAGAAGTGCACTTGCAAATTAAATAATTCATTATAAAATCTCACGATTGTATGGCATTATGAATCATCTACCGCAAAAGTACACAAATTGATCAAGTCCCTATGTTTGCGTTCAACCAAGTCTTGTCATCGAGAAATCATCTGTCTAGTGATTGTTAGTTACTTTGGCGATTGATTCTTCTTCTGCAGAATAACAAGTTTGATGTTCCATTCCCCACAAAACAAGGATATCCGATTTCGTGTTCGAAGTAAGAAAGTGTAGTTTTTTCATTCACGCTATGTTTTTTATTGGCTCTATTTTTTGTTGGCGTTGATTTTATTGGAGAGAGACAGCCCTATGACCAGAATATTGTAGAATCACTGATTTCATGTTTCATCTCTCATTTTTCTACTCCTTTAGCCAAGCCATTGAATCTTTCCTCGCGTGCCCTCAGACTTGATCACCAATCCAATAACACCTTGAGATTAATGGGCCCCTCTTATGCAGCCTCCTAGGAGAAAGGAAACTTTTTTACTAATGCTGTATTATGTCACATATATCCCGACCTCTTCCGATTCTCATCCAATATCCCATTCGCATGAACTTTCCTATCTCAACACACAAACAGAATTGCTGATTGATCGATGTGGTCCATTGAATCAGTCGAGACTTCTAACAAGTAAGAGCAACAAATAGGAACATTTGTCTCCCCCTCCCCCTCTTCCTCTTATCCTCCTTTACTCTTCACTATCACTCTGTTGATCAGGTCTTCCCAAAGGCTATATCGATTTCACGCGGCGACCTCTTCTGTGAGAGTGTAAATACCGACCGAGTTACCTGCCGATTCGACGTAATTCCTCATTCAAAAGATCATGCGAATAATATGACGAGTGCAAATAAAATTTTCACCAAAAGCGCTTCCCAACCTACCATCCAATACTTTAGTGAGTAATAATGGATTAACTTTTAGAATTTGGTTGCTCGGTATTTGAAATGGAGATCATACATATTGCGTGCATGATGTTAGCTAATTTCGCTTACTTGTCAGTAATCAATAGTAATCGCTAACTGCCCCAATACCTAATTCCATTACCTTTATTCAAATTACGAATTCTGCCATTCTGACCCGGGTCAGAATGGCAAGGAATCTGCCATTCTGACAAGTGTCAGAATGGCAGGTTTGGACGAGCAATGTCGAGAGTGGCAATAAAGAATCCTCCAGGTGGGATTGAACCCACCCGGTAGCGTTCAACGCCGACGCCTTCACCACTTCACCACAGAGACAGATGAGGAATGATCGTGGGATGAGAGTATATAAATGATGAAGAATGAGTGCGAACGAAATGCGACGGGTTGTGGATCATTCCGCACCTCTCTTATACTTTTTCGCCCGATCATTCCTCAACTGTCTCTGTGGTGTAGTGGTGACGGCGTCGGCGTTGAACGCTAGCGGGTGGGTTCAATCCCACCTGGAGGATTCTTTATTGCCACTCTCGACATTGCTCGTCCAAACCTGCCATTCTGACACTTGTCAGAATGGCAGATTCCTTGCCATTCTGACCCGGGTCAGAATGGCAGAATTCGTAATTTGAATAAAGGTAATGGAATTAGGTATTGGGGCAGTTAGCGATTACTATTGATTACTGACAAGTAAGCGAAATTAGCTAACATCATGCACGCAATATGTATGATCTCCATTTCAAATACCGAGCAACCAAATTCTAAAAGTTAATCCATTATTACTCACTAAAGTATTGGATGGTAGGTTGGGAAGCGCTTTTGGTGAAAATTTTATTTGCACTCGTCATAT
>LS485337.1:66091-98336 GCA_900490705.1 Pristionchus arcanus
ATATATATAATTCGCCAAATGGCAATGTTACACCAGTATATTTCGGAAACGCTAATGTTTTTCGAGGACCAAATGCATGTATTAGCAGTAATGGTTCTGTCAAGTTCCTTCCTTCTCAAACCGACAGTTCTTTCGACTCATGCATGGCAGATTGCGGGGCTTATAGGGAACGGCAAAACAGCATAATAGACACTGCGAGAGATTCTTTTCGCCAACTTGGGGAAATTTCTGTGAAATATGAGAAAATGTAGAGTGAGAGTTGCCACTAATTAGCAACGGTTTTCGATTTCCGCTGCATGTGCGACGCTGAGGGACTAACACCAACAAGTTTTCGAAATTTCAACACAAAAGCGTTAAATATTGAATTCATTTTATACTACACAATTCTGAGTAGATTTAAACATCTTAGGTACCGCAATTACTAAAAAAAAATTTGAATAGCGTGAAGAGTATTTGCTCTCTCATCAGTCAGAGTGGCGAGAGAACGTGTGAAAAGAAGTCGATTTAATTAGTTTTAAAGAAGTCGAGTCTTTATCTATATTCAGTGGTACGAATACGGTACCGACTTTGTGTCGGTTATGTACATCTTCGTGTGCGCGACTCGTCTGCTCATGTACGTTGTGTGCAATGAGGAGATACGGTAGGTGTATATGGTCATGTGATCGATAACTACCTTGTATTCCAGAAATGAAGTCTACAAATTCTTGTGTGGTCTCAGTTCATATAATCGTAAAGGATTCCGCAAGCAGAGCAACAGGTACATTTAAAATGTAGATGCCTATTAATTATTTGGGAAAAGTGAATCGAGATGAATATATCATAATCCGGAATTTCATTTCACTTGTTAAAATATGTTTATCATAAACATAGCAGCGTTTACTCCCCCCCCCAAAAAAAAATTATGAAAAAGAGAAGATCTTGACTAAGCGCATCGCACTCGTTGTATAATATCTTTCATCGGCCTTCACATGCATATACTTGTTATCACTCCTCTTATCACTGGACACTTTGATCTTCTAAGATCGATCCGAGTGCACTTCTATTTTGTATCGGGGGGAACTTTGGTCTGAGAAACTGGACGGATATCGAACATGAGCCAAAAAACGATTGTGAGCTATAAATAGGGCATTCGTCACACATCGCTTATATAAAAAAAATATATCCTCCCAGCACGTCGAAAGGAACCTCCGAACTGGATTCGATTGCGCTCACAATAGCCAGAAGATTAATTGGCTCAGATCTAACCGAGGCACATACAACAAACGACGAAGAGGCAAACGATCCAAATGGTATATTTCCATTGATCCCGCAAAAGCGAAAGTCAAAAATTCAGATCCGATCAAGGGAAAATCACATGCGGTGGTAATCGCAAACGGCTATACTCACTGCAACACGGATGATGTCTGAGAGAATCTTCCTCGATATCAATTCATCGTTCAATTGCATAATTCGAGGCTAGCGTATCAGTCTCCAAGTTTTAAGTAACGAAAGAGCACACTCAATCAAGAGACTGATTCTGCATACTGGCCAATTGATTAATTACTTGCGTGATTCAATCCATATATTCTAGGCTAATCTTTTACCTGCTCAATAGAATCCACGAGTTTCGCCAGTATATTGTGAAATATTCAACTGTGATCCTCCATCCTCCTTTCCCCCACTCTACCAATCATGACAGCTATCCCCCTCTGGCTATCCTCACTCCCTTCTCCCCTTTCCATCTCTACGTCTCTCCGATTTCCTATCACTTTCTAGGTTCACTAGCACTCGCTCTCTTTTCGCTCACCCTTCTCCCGCCGTCCTTACCCTCTTTTACGATTGTCCCTCCGCTAGGAATGATAGGGACGATCAGTTGTTCATTTCTAATTACTTTCCATGCAATGTCTGTGATCGCACACACTCCGCTGTGCCCCAGTTATAATATATTATTGATTCCCCCGGGCATCATATCCACTTGATCTACCACGATATCCCCAATATTGTAATTTTAACTTTATTCGTTATCGCTAAGGTTATACGTTTAAAATAAAAGAAAAATCTATTTATAAATGCGAAGACATTGTGCAGAAAATGAGTCAGCTCAATCTCGAGTGTAAACAGCTGAAGGGAGCAAAGTAGAATAATCGTCAAAGAAAGATTTTTTTCCGAATTATGATAAACAGTCATTGAAAATCAGTGACCTTTAATCAGCAGTATTATCTCAGTAAACTTGTTAATAATCATCGCCCCTCCTCCCTCTTAATTTCGTCCTGTCATTTGTTATTGACTGCTCTCTTTACACTCTATTCTTCATGTACTCTTCCCACTATCGAGCCGTCTTCTGAACTTCTCTGAACCCGATCTGGCTTCACATTTGTTGTTACTCACGTTATAACTTTTTTCATTTTTTTGGTTTATTTCGCGGTCGCTTTATCCGATCTCATGATTTTTTATTCTTCAAAACAGGTCAGAGTATCATTGATCATCATTGATCATATGATTGGTTGATGGTTCGATCTCCGACTGGTCTTGTACAACTTATGGGATTTATTCATAGTCGCTTCCTCGCCAAATGATGTGGCTCTTCTTTTCTATATTTTCTGACTTTAGTACACGCTCACGAACACACACACGTACTCATTTACGGCCGGCCCAGATCCTTTGTCCTCATCATGATACTATGTCCTCTTGCGAACTTTGTACCCAGACCACTGCCAGTGTGCCAGCACCAAATTTTACGATTTTCATTATCGGGTCATAAGTAATTCGGATATACCTATAAGAGAACAGAAAGATTCACAATTCATAACATTTTACTGCACTTAAATCGCTCTGATATATTAATTCGGTTGCACCAAAAATGAACCAAAAAACATAAAACTTAAAATTAAAGTGAGCAATCATTTCAACCATTCACACTACTTTCTTTCTTTTTCTTCTCTCTGTATTCCCCTTTATCTTCTCTTTCGTATGCAAAACGACAATTTACTCTCTCTCTCTCTCGCTCGATCTCTCTCTCTCATCCTAGTCAAAATACCTTTTGGTCAATGTCATTCGAGGGCTCATTCTATCTTCTCCTTCCACTCCTGAGCGGTTCTCTCGGTTGTTTCTGCACGTAAAATATGTATAAACAAGATATTATTTTCAGAATAAAAGATGCTTATCGGTGCAATTGACCAAGGAACGAGCAGTTCCCGATTCCTCGTCTTTGAAGATAACGGTGATCTCGTCGCAAGCCATCAGGTTTCATATTTTGAATCTTACAAGTTTATTCATCTCCTTGTTTTTATACCCTCTTATTTCTTGAGTAGTGTTATATGTATCTTGTGAACTCTCGCTTTTTACACTCAAAGCCAGGTAGATTTAGTCACTGGGATTTAGCGTCAAGAGAGTCACGTGTCACAGCATTCCTCTGCAAAAGCGTTTAAAGAGAAATAGAGAGAAGAGGGGAGGGGTGATTGGCGGATTAGTTTCACTTTCAAAGAGGAATGTGCGATTAAATCCGATGGGTCAGCAACACACGCTTATAGTTTCACTGCAAAAAAATGTTAGCATTAATATAAAACGGGTCAAACTAAAATTGCCGAGACGTTGAGCCAGTTTAACAAAACTCACTCATCGAAATCTATTTTGTCTACAAAAATCGTTGAAACGTAAAATCTTCATAAAAATGTAAGAACCGCGTAAAAAGAATCACATATTTATTTACAAATAAGTTATTTCGTGTTTACGTGTGCATGCACTGAATTTGCTCTGGAGGCTGTGTCATTATCATTATTTCGTTGTCTTTATTTTGTTCTTGTGATATTTCACACGCATACAATTATGTAATTCACAACAATATTTATTGAAAAGGAAATTATAAGTGCAGATGAAGTCAAGTTGTCTTCGTAACTCCTTTCCGAATCCGCAGCAACTCGCAGGGATTGATTCCTCCTTGTCTTCGGAGCTGCAAAGGAGCACAATTATCAATGACAGAACGATAAGACAATGATGAGGATTCTCAATGGCTTTCTTTCGTTATCACCTTTTTCACCTTTATCTTTACCTATTACCTTTCCCTCCTATCTCAAATTGTAGAATTACGCGTTTTCTCACTGCGAAAACGCGTAATTCTCTCCCTCATTCCTCCTCTCTCCCCTCAGACAGGGTCGGCCGTTATTACGCGTTTTCTCACTGCGAAAACGCGTAATTCTCTCCCTCATTCCTCCTCTCTCCCCTCAGACAGGGTCGGCCGTTATTACGCGTTTTCTCACTGCGAAAACGCGTAATTCTCTCCCTCATTCCTCCTCTCTCCCCTCAGACAGGGTCGGCCGTTATTACGCGTTTTCTCACTGCGAAAACGCGTAATTCTCTCCCTCATTCCTCCTCTCTCCCCTCAGACAGGGTCGGCCGTTATTACGCGTTTTCTCACTGCGAAAACGCGTAATTCTCTCCCTCATTCCTCCTCTCTCCCCTCAGACAGGGTCGGCCGTTATTACGCGTTTTCTCACTGCGAAAACGCGTAATTCTCTCCCTCATTCCTCCTCTCTCCCCTCAGACAGGGTCGGCCGTTATTACGCGTTTTCTCACTGCGAAAACGCGTAATTCTCTCCCTCATTCCTCCTCTCTCCCCTCAGACAGGGTCGGCCGTTATTACGCGTTTTCTCACTGCGAAAACGCGTAATTCTCTCCCTCATTCCTCCTCTCTCCCCTCAGACAGGGTCGGCCGTTATTACGCGTTTTCTCACTGCGAAAACGCGTAATTCTCCACAAATTCTACTCTCCCTAGGAGCTCTGAGCTGCTCTTTTATCGCGATTTTGAAGTTAGAGATCGCGAAATTCTCGGCAATGAAACTGTTGAGTGTGCCGCCATTGTGTAATCCCTTCCAATTCCATAAACTGGGAAGAGGGCAGAGAAGCCATAAACGAAGGTAAACATCAAGTTTTGAATAACTTATCTCCTCCATGATTTAGGTTCTGCTTGGAGAAGATGACGATCAGTATTCGTAGGACGGTAGTCGATTCTAAAATAGTTGCGGATTATCACGATATTCATTCCAAATAATCGAAACTCACGAATGAAGTAGAGAGAAGATGGAAAATGTGAGAGTCGACCGATGCGCGCATTCCCATTATGCCAAAATGGCCTAGCACAAATAATCAATCAAATCTCAATTACCCCAATCTTATTCTTCTTAAATATTGTTGTGAATTACATAATTGTATGCGTGTGAAATATCACAAGAACAAAATAAAGACAACGAAATAATGATAATGACACAGCCTCCAGAACAAATGTACGCGGAAATGCAAAAAGTTAAATAATATTTAAAAAAAGTCTTGTTAGCCGTCATAAAATTTACTCAAAATTGTCTCTTACCACAATTCTGCAAAATGTTGACAAAACTGTGCACTTTTTCGATGCTCAATGAGTCAGTTTTCTTAAACTGGTCCAACGTCTCGACAATTTTAGTTTGACCCGTTTTATATTATCGCCATTAAAGTCTGATCCGATTGATGTCGATTGATCGAACTTAGAACTTCACCTGCAATAACTAGTAAATAAGGCCCACATGATTGATGAGTGGCGTCATAGAAGAAAGTGAAGAAAAGCAGCGAAAATATCAGTTTGAGAGTTCGAGCAAATATTTTCTGAAAATGGAAACTTACTGAAAATATAGACAGTATTTACGTGCCCTGTGATTTGAAGAGTCATCATGATTCATTCCCACTTCTTCTGAAAACATGTGCGTTTCTATGTCATAGAAAATGTTAGGGTAGTATTTAATCAAGGATTTACGAAAAAGTTCAACATCGAACCTCTCTCATTTTCAACGTGCGGTATTACCGCACCCTCTTAGCATATCGTCTCTCTGAATAAAGGGGAGGGAAGAGGGAGGAAAAGAGTCCGTAATCACGAAACCGATCTCCCTAACACCGAACACATAACACATAAAGAGGTCGATGAACATTTCTACTGATGATTATCTTTTGATCTTTGCAGATTGAAGTCCGTCAGCTCTTTCCCCATCCAGGATGGGTTGAGATGGATCCAAACGAGCTGATAAACACTGTGATCGAGTGCATTGAGAAGACGTGTGAGAAACTCAGGTAATATATTTAATACACACTTAAAAATATGAAATAATATTCCAGAAACTTCGGCATCTCGCCATCGGAGATCCAGTCGGTGGGAATCGCAAATCAAAGAGGTTATTACTTACAATTATATTAAACAATTATTTAGATACATATTAGTTCGGAAAAAGAGCATATCTCATCGTTACTAGACAGATGAATTTCATGCAGCACTTATACACTTGGGTATAGCTCTCATCTTCAGAAACGACCGTCGTATGGGATCGTGACTCAGGCCAGCCTCTGTGCAACGCTATAGTCTGGCTGGACACGCGCACCTCGCAACTGGCACAAGAGTACATCGATAAGACCGATACCAAGTAGATACACTCGCACTATTAATTACACTGAATTTCCATGAGATCATAGGTATATTCAATGTTCTTCGTGATGGGGCAGCTTTAATTTTTGAGAAGACGAAAAATAGAGCTGGTCTTTCTGAACTAAAAATTGACAAAATGAGTTTCACAAAATATCACGAGATTGTTCGGATCGGTGAGGTGGCACACACATGCACTGATCGTTACAAAATTCAATTGTGTGTCCTCATTGCATGCTAGTTGCCTTATGCAATAAATATCTATGGTACATTTCCGTTCAGGAGCAAGGACTCGTTCAAATCGGTCGCGGGACTCCCCATCCATCCCTACTTCTCAGCCCTCAAACTTCGCTGGCTGCTCGATAACGTACCGGCTGTGAGGGAAAGCCGCGAGCGGGGTACGCTAATGTTTTTGTCTTACCTTGAATTCGAGTACATTATCGATCGACAATGTATGTTGAGGGATAGAGAAATGTAGTGTAGTTATTCGTCAAATGGTCGCCGCCAATCGGAAACAACTTATTCACCTTATCAATCACTCAACATCCAGTGAGAGTTCTCAGTGTAAAGAGAAATTGATATGTAAAAGGGAGCGAAAAAATTCTAGTTCTCTGGTTTCACAATGGTCTTTCTTAATCGTGAGATAGCATGACATAATGAGAGATCGAAAACATCTGCACGCTGCTGATACAAAATCGGAATCGGCGATGAGTGATACGGTTTTTTTTGCAAAATTATGGCAAACAAATAAATGCAATATAAATTAGCAATTGAGGGCATATTTTGCTCATGGAAATCAAGACAATAAAATAAGCTATTCGAAATGGGCCGTAATGGGACGATATAGGTCAGAAAGCCATTCCTCTTTCAAAATAGTCAATTTTAAGAGTCTCGGGCCAATAGACTTGTCTCTATTTAGTGAGACCTGATCCTGTTCCTTTGGTTCCCGATTAGATTGTTGATGAAGTTGCACGCAGATTGAGCCCCGCTATAGGTCGAAAACGGAACCTGGCGTGTGCTGGACTTCTCTTCTCTGTGCTCTGTGCTCGAGTGTCAACTCTAAAATTCAACTTTGAGTGAGAGATACGTAGGGACAACAACCCAGGTAGCCGAGATTTTTCACAATGCGGTTTAAATCTAAACTAGACCCTCGTGGACCCAATATCTTCATACATTTGACCGTTTGTAGAAAAGTTGAAACGCGAGGGAAGGGGCCTTATTTGGGTGTGTAAATAATTTACAAATTGCCAGGCTCGCTCATGTTCGGTACGGTTGACTCGTGGCTCATGTTCAAGCTGACGGGTGTCCATTGTACTGACGTCACGAATGCATCGAGAACTCTGTTATTCGATCTCGGTAAGTATAAGTACTTATCACATTATCATTACTTCGCTGTTTATCTTTGCTACAATGTCATGAGAGAAAGCAAAGGCCTAGAACGGCTATATCTAATGAAAGAGACAAGAGTAATCACTCAGAACAAAAATCAATTGTTGATCTTTGATCCCTACAGCAACCCGTTCGTGGTCTACTGAACTATGCAACTTCTTCCAAATTCCGACGAACATTCTGCCTGAGATTCGCTCGTCCGCTGAGATTTATGGCCACTTCATTGAAGGTAATTAATAACTAATATTTAATTGAAGACAACTGTAAAAATCTATTAGGCTGCATTGAAAATTCGAACATATGTTACTTGTAAGGGATAAATTGGCTTAGAATATACAAGACTATTTTTGGACATATAAATAGCGATTGAGTTATAGACTAAAATAGTGAAAAAAACTCGACCTTGTAAGGTCCTCTGGAGGGCACGCCAATCGCTGGATGTCTGGGTGATCAGCAGGCGGCACTCGTCGGACATGGTTGTTGGAGCCTCGGAGATGTATGTTATATATTGGTTTATTTTTTTACAATTTCGATTTATTTTTTCCTTTATTTACTCTTCTCAAAGATAAAATTTGATATAAAATACAGGCGAAGACGACTTACGGTACTGGAACGTTCATGTTGTGCAATACGGGCGAGAAGGCAATTGTGAGCAAGAATGGACTACTGACCACAGTAGCATTCCAGGTAAGTATAATAGGGTGGCAGATTCGGTATCGGTACTATCGCAAGTCCGTGTTATCGATATCGATATTCCAAATGCAAAAAAAATTTCTCCTGTTTTAGCACATAGATGATGCCAGAATACAAGTTTGAATTATTAATGAATTTTAATCCAGCTCGGTTCCGAATCGCCGATGTGTTTCGCCCTCGAGGGATCGGGATCAATTGGAGGAAATGTCGTTCGATTCCTGAGGGACAATTTCAAGTTCATCAAAGTAAGATTTAGAAAGGAAATAAAGATCAGAAAAATATATTTTACAAAGAATTCGCTGTATTTGAGGGAGAATATCATCCATCATGGCATCGTGAGCTTGATGTATTTTATATTCATCGGAAGCTTAAAATTGCAATCGAAGATTTTTGCGATGTATGCGTATCTGAGGGTGCTGTGGGTCACCGTTGCGAGGGAAAAGAAAAGTCGTAAAAATGAAATTAGAAATTGTTGACAGAGCATTTTTGGCTGGGCACCCAAACGATTGTAAAATATCGGTGTTCATTTTACTTGCATTTTTCTGCAGGAAGCGTCCGAGATGGAGGGTATCTGCAGGACAGTGGAAGACACTGATGGAGTCTTCTTCGTGCCTTGCTTCACTGGTTAGTAACTTTTGAGAAGGGTAATCATCTCTTCAATTTCCCATTTCTGGGTTGTAAGAAAGCGCATTTTCATTATATTGTATTTTGTTTAGTAGAGGAAGCCAAATATGATCACAATGCGAGAACCGCTAGAAAAAATCCATTTCTTCAGGTTTGTACACTCCTCAATGGGATCCGACAGCTCGTGGAATCATTGTCGGCCTCACTCAGTGCACTACTATCGTAAGAAATCTTACACTCTAAAACTCTAAAATGAACATAGAATTTTATTTTAGTTTCTTCTTATTTCTTCTATTAATTTCTCAAATATACCTACTTTAATTTAAATTCGATTTTTACATCATTATTCTATAATTTTTTTACTTCGAAATGGCTTCAATAATAATGATGATTAATATATATTGTATTTTAGGCGCACATCTGCCTAGCTGCCCTTCGTGCTGTTGCATTCCAGTGCACGGAGATGTTGGAGGCAATCGAGCACGATATGGAGAATACCACCAAGATCAACACTCTCAAGGTATTTCCATTGCTCTCTCTCTCTCTCTCTCTCTTATTTCCAAATGCTCTCTATTTTCCATTAACTGGCGAGAAATAAGGCAAAAATGGAGAGACGAAGATAATGCTCGATATTTCATCCGTAAAAAACTCATAATGGCAATTGTAGGCAGATGGAGGAATGACGGCGAACACGCTCTTCAATGAACTTCAGGCGGAGATCGCTGGAAGAAAGATTGAAGTGTGTTTGTAAGAATCCTTTTCAAAAGCCACTAATGGAATTTATCTACTTGTATACCTATCTACCTAGGAACCACAATGATTGGGCCAACACGTAGATAACCATCATACTCCTTAATAGGGTTCGCCAAATGAGAGTTCAGCGAGATTCGTTCAACTCAAACGAGTCGGTCACATCTCGACTGAGAGCTCTCGGCGAGAGCAATTCTCGATCGAGAGCTCTCGCGAGAGGCCTCTCATTCAATCTTGCCTCTCTTTTGCGTTGCGGTGTGCGGTGAGGGGGAGAATGAGAGGGCTCTCCTCTCTGGCAATCCGTATTCATTTTGCACCGACCGTCTCGTCGAGCTCTCGAGTGACAGAATGACTCTCGACTGAGAGCAGACAAACAACTCTCGACCGAGAGCTCTCAGTCGAGAGTCATTTCTCGGTGAGAAATAAAGTGTCTTTCGCGAGAGCTCGTCTCATTTGGCGAACCCTACTCCTTAATAAAGGAGAGATGTCCCCGTGTGCTGTGTTTGTTCGCTATTGCGAAAGTCACGTAGGCAGGTCACGAAACTGTAAACAATGTCAAACGTGTCGCGCTTTCTATATTGCGAAATGGGAGAGCAAACCGCAGAGCGATGAACCCTGCCAGCCGATCAGACCCCGCCGGGGGCGAAATCGGCTAGCTGAATATATCCTGGAATCACTGCATCATAAGAATAGTTTTAAATAAAATATTTACAAACTATTCACAACACAAATTTTGAGATAATACTAGCATATCAAATTTCCAAAGATTATTGTTTCCCCAGAAAACGTTGGCTTGCATTTGCAGACTCCTCGCAACACAGAGATCTCCGCGTGGGGAGCAGCGATCGCTGCAGCAATTGGTGCTCGACTCATCTCAATTGCCGATTTCGGAACCAGACAGGCTAAGGTTTTTTTTTGTTTTTTTTTATAGGTTTGTGTCAGATCAACGCACATCTTACTTTTTCAGTTCGCTCGATTCGAACCTAAGGGCGATTCGTTGGTGCGTGAGGTGGAGATGACACGATGGAAAGACGCAGTGAGACGAGCTCAAAACTGGCAGAAATAAACAAGAGAGACTGCCCTTTAGTGCCACCCTCCCCCATCCTCTCAGGCCCTTGTGTCCCGTTTTCTTCTTCTACACTAGTCTAGATTTGTGCTCACGGCTTTGTATCATGTACATACGTTCACCGTTCAACAAGTGCTAAATAATTCTCTTCGGTCGTAGATGAAAGTGTGCGCTGAGTTGGTTGCTAATCGATTTTCGGTATCGAGAATCTCAGCAGTTACTGAATAACATTTAAAGAGTGTTCTAACCGACTTGTTTTTTTTAGTTTTTAGAGCGATTAACATAGTATTTATCCGAAATAAATAATCGATGGCATAATTTCCTTTGATCACAGATGGGAGAAAGGGTTGAACGAAACAAAGATATTCATTGCCTAGATCGAAGCAGGTATTTAAAAGTAGCATAGATCAGTTCACATTACATTTTTCTGGGAACCTCGTTATGTACAGGAAATCAAAGAAAGTTAGTAACGACATCTATATTGAATGCTAGCCGTAGTCGTCTCTCGGGTAAAGGCGGACTAGAAAAAAGAAAATGAGAAATGAGATCACTTAGAGCGGGCGAATGTTGTGTAGATCGCTGAGGCAAATCACAGATCACAGTCATGGTGATAAATTAACGTCAATCAGTTTTTTTCGCACTGATGCACGATGAGATCCATCTAGATATCTCCGGAATGGCAAAGTAATTGAAAATCTGAAAATATAAATTGCATCGGTATAACAATTCATGAATTTAATATTACATTGTTATAAATATAAATAGTAAACTCACGCCTTCCCAGTACTTTCTCAGTATGTGACGACCTTCAAGCACTTGGGGAGCGCTTGCGACACGCTTGTGCCTAAAACATGGTTAGAACCGTGGCTTTAGGAACGTACTTCGGAATCTTGCACATAATTAGATTGATAACTCAAAATAGAAGTGTTAACCTCGCATATGGGCCCATCTTCGGATCAGTTACGAACGAGTACAACACCCATGTCCACGATTGGTGTTGGTCGAGGGAAGCGTAATATTCGGGGGCCATTGCGCGCAGCTGACAAGAAGTTATTAGTAGATACTGCACGGATTTGCAGCAGTATTAAATGAAACTGTGGTGTGCAATTGTCGATTTTGGAAATCTTCAGATGTAAGAAGTAATAAAATCAAAACGTTATATGTTTGGTCATAAGGGAATAAAGAAAATTCTAACCGCAGGAAGACTTCTCGATGGTACGTAAGGGAAGTCATGATGCTCCATGTGGTAGCCGACATTGAATGTGCACAGGTTCCAGGGCCCTTCAATTATATTCTTACAATAAAGATATTAAATGTATTAACCGTAATATGAGTACGTTTCCTGTCCCTCAGTGAAAACGTAGTGCTCCGAAATGAAATGCCCTGCAATAATATATAATCGAGTGAATCATAGATGCTGTGCTTCTACACGTATATTTTAATGTCGATGAGTTCGATATAACTTAAAGCGGAATTTAAGTCAGAGAAATGAAAAATAGATATAGAAAACTCACCAGCGGAGGGATGTACTCCCATGGCAATTAATGTGCCGAAGATGAGGTAGAAGAGCGCTTTGATACCGAACGCATAAAGAATAACGAGGTCGAATGCGATCTGAAAATCAAAGAGCAACAAACAATATGCAACATAGTAAACTGCAACATGAATATACAAACCTGCACTGCAAAGTTAAGAATTTCGAGATCATTGGGCAGCTTGTTGTAGATAATCAATGGACGGAGACCGTAGAAGAGAGGCTGAACAGAAATCATGTTTATCGAGAAATCACAAATGAAATTATCTTTTAAATTACCTGCAAGATAAGCCAGATGAATTTAAGAAACGGAGAGGTGAAGAATTTGGCCTCAAATTCCGTTGGAACGTCAGTGTCCAGACCATCTTCGCCTGCATTATAATTATTTTGAGTTTTATATTATAAAAGGTCACTCTGCACAATGAGTACTAAAGTTGCGTGCTAATTGCAAAGAGTTATTTTTTTCAACTTTTATAATAGAATTTCCCGTTACTATACTATAGTCAATACCTAGGTATCGATGGTGTTCGACGTGATACTTCTTGAATGCGATCGAGATGGGAATTCCAATTGGCAGGTTGGTGAAGATGCCAAACATACGATTCTGTAATATACATACAAATGCTGGCAGATTCGGAATGATTGCTGCTAGGGTTGCAGGCTCGGAATTGGGATTTCTATCCCCCCCCCCACTCCCTTGTACTTCTAGTCTCTCTCTCTCATACAATCTTGCATTAGTGAGCCGAAAAGTAAAGAGTGTGTTGCATACCACATTTTTGCGACATTCCCCCACCTTCCCTCTATCTCTCGACGACTTTTGCATCTAATAAAAAAATGCGCCGAAAATTGGGAAGAGGGAAGCCGAAATGAGTGACTCGAGCGTTGCTCGTACAAAATCTGAAAAAAATGGAAAAGTACATTGAACTGACATCGAAAGATCGCTTCTGTCCGAATGCGGTATTATGAGAGATGTCGTGGATAGCAAGAGTGAGTGCATGATTGATTACTCCTCCACAACAGTACGCCATGATCGTAACTAGAAGCCAATCCTCATCTAGAAAAAATTAATTATCGACAAAATGTTAATTTGGCCGTAAAAAGACCGCTCTAGAGGAATGTCGTGGCAGATTCGTCCATCGCGCAAACGATAGAATGAATTCTTAAGTGCCTATACCCTAATGACTGAATCAATTTATACTTACAAAATGGAAACAGATGTTTTAACGGCTAAGTAACCAGGGATGCAAAAAAGGCATTTATGATAATCATTCGAGTTAATCATCCAAAGAGCAAAGAGTAAATGAGAACTCACTCTGCAGCAACCAACAGAAGAAGACTTGTACTGCAACCATCGCAGCGATCACCCATTTCAGACTAGGATCTACGCCGAATAACTGAAAAATATATACGATTACTAATTTAACCAAATCTTATATAAAAGGTGTCTTATTAACGTGATATTATAATAGCCTTTTTTCATTTCGCCTCATAATGAGCAATGATACTACAATGTAGCTTTTCCAGTAACACGATACGTATTTGATCTTTTCTCACGCTTTGTTTGCTTATTGCGTAGATGTGAAGACCACTTCGCTTCCATGTACTCAAAACGATTTTTCAGATGAAGTCGTGAACTCAAATCGACCCATTCCATTCTTTATCCGCCATTCGTCGCCTGCCCTTTCCCTCTTTCTTCTATTTGTCAATCGCAAACAGTCATGGCGGATGATATCAGTAGAGATAGACGAGTCATGATGCATACCCAGGCGAATGATAGTGGAAATCAATAGCACTGATATCTGAAACTAAGCAACTAATTCAAATAGGAACTATACTGGGGACTGCTTATGCACGAAAAAGTTGTTATCATGAAAATCCATGGCGCCGATAATCGAAAATCCTAGTTGAGAAAGAGCATAGAAGGCATTTCGATTAGTTTGCATCGATAGCAATGACTCATTTCGGGCGGCGATAGGCAATTCCATTTCTGACGTTTTAACGCTCGATATTCTCGACGCGAGTGATAACGTGCGAATTCGCAACAGAGATAATAATATTGACTCATATGATGGAATGTAAAACAATGGAGTTATATATATAATGAATGATAATTCAAAATTCCGTGAGTCCTCCGAGTTACTGAAATAAGTTTTCGACGTGTCCACATCGGAATACAACTGAACATTTTCAAAAAAATGATTCTGCCTATTATCAAAATCGATATTAAGCATGAAATTGAAATGTAATATTCCGACCTCTTTTATCTGAGGATACTTCTTCACTATTTCCTTTCTTCTGCTTGTGTGAGGCTGCTCGTCATAAGTCCACATAAAGTCATCCCGACTCACGACTCCTCCCATCTGAAATACACCCAAATAATATATGAAATTTGTATAATACACGGCATTATATACTAATCTGGCACGAATTCGAAATAGTGTAAATATTGTAACAATAATTTCACCCCGATTGCAAAAGTAAAGCACTATCTAGTGTATGTACGCGCTTTCTGATGCCTAGCAACCGAAGACGAAAATGGAATTGCAGGACACGGGCTTGACAGGACATTGGATACTGGAAATGGAAAGGGGTTTCCGGGGATAGCACAGGAGAGTTGGCAAAAGGGGTTTAGTGTGCATTGACGATGATAAATCGTCAGGACGACGATAGCAAAAGGAAAGAACTAATTTAAAATGGATGTGAAACATCGTCACAAAACCACCTTTAAGGTACTTGAATGGTATTTCAAAATTTTTCTTCATCATAATTTTCACAAATATTCCAGCTGAAAGTGCCCGAATGAAAAGCCGCACTAAAAAGTAATTTACAACCAAAATTGCCTAGAGATCACATTCACGTGGAAATTTTTTTCAGCGCCTGAGAGGTGACACTTCTTGTAGTCAACGGCTCACAATCAACACAGAAACACCAGAAGTCCGTTGAGTCATCATTGAATTAACGAAACGCCTTCCATTGACGGGGGCTTCTCACACTACAACTAAAAACGGTGATCATCCGAATTTTCTAACAACTATACATGAAATGCTCCTTTACCTATGACTCATCAAAGCCGGGATTTGGCAGAGATCGAAATCTACCACATGCACTGACCACGTTGCTGTTCAAACAGAGTATTTAAAAAGCGAGCGAGAGAGCATTCTCGCTCGAAGAGAATCAGAGAGCGCATAAAACAACAATCGTGAATTCACGTCAGAAAACTATGAGTAAGAGCGATAGAAGAGCGGTAATTCTGCAAAATGTTCCTTAACCTTTGACAACAATGATACTAACAAAGTAAATATAACAAAGAGATTGAAAGTATTCAAATATTGATGGTTGCGACAATGAGTAAAAGAGGTGACAATGGATTCATATCACTCTCTTCATGTCCTCCGCCTCTCTTTGAGAGGCATCGACTCTTCCTCGATCGACCTTATCACTGATGATAAGGAGAATCGCATTCATGTCTCATATTAGCTATTTTGTGGAGGGAACATGAGATGTGTTTGGGCCATGGAAACTGTTTGGTTGATGAAACGGATATGCTCGACGCTTCGATCTGAAATACCCCCTCTATTCTCGAACGATTAAGTAATCCTACTTGTTTTCTCGATTCTGAGTTTTTTCTTTGAAAAATTCACAAAAACGAATTAAACTCTACAGAGAATGCGTACTATTGATGACGATTTCTATTCTACAGGAAGCGTAGTTGAGATCGTGCGCCGAAAATTGTGTGAGGAAAAATACACTTCTCAAACGCAAAATAGACTTTTTTGAATAAAATATACTCAAATCGAAAAATAGACTCAGTTCTGGTGCTCGTATCGAGTTCTAGGAGCGATATGTGGCACACAATGATACAAAATAACAATTTTACTCCGAAAATACCGGAATGTGTTGCCAGCGCGATCAGGAAGGAATAGCCATCGCATGAATAGGAAGAAAGAGGATTCACCTCGATAGAGAGAGAGAGAAAGAGACAGCGGAGGGTAGTGAAGGGGGGACAGGGGCGAGCGGGGGGGAGGATTAGGCCTCTAGGAGGGAGGACAAACGGAGAAAAATAGAGAGAGAGAAGCACGTTATGGAGAAGTGAGAAGCACTATCTACCAGACTTTGACCTTTTGGAAGGGCGAATTACGTACTGCTAATAATGATCAAAATAATCATAAAATTGTCGCCTCTTTGGAATGCTTTTCTAAAATAAAGGTGTTCGTGAATGAAAATGCGATTGATTGTGCATATAGGAGATATAGGAGACAGCCGTCAAGCCAGCTGTAGTTAGCCTATATATTCCCCTCCCTCCAGAAAGGTGTGAGACGTGTATCGAATGTGTGTAAAACTGCGTGTAACAGATGTGTATCGAGTAAGAGGGCGAAGCTAGTGGGGAAATCGCGAAGATGGAAACACATCCGGGAGGAGAAATTGGATTGGAGAAGAGATTTTTTAGATGCCCTACGGAGAAAAACAAAAATGGCAAAAAATAAACGAACAATAGTAGATTTCATATGGAAGAAATTCGGGGAATGAATAAAACAAAAATTAGTATCGAACATCACAGAAAAATCAGAGAGGTTCCCGAACGTCATTTTTCATTTCGTAAATGTTCATTTTTTCCTCCTTTTCGAAACTATTTGCAGATCCCCGGGTTGAGACATCCCGCCTGCATGACCTTGTTGTTGTAGATAGATGAAATATCGAGTCATCAACAGGGACATCGTTAAAGAAGGCGTTCCACGAACCGCTCGAGCGACTATGCAAAGTGAGGAATCAGAGGGCGCGCTCTCCTCATTTCGCACGCTCTCGAGCTCGTTGCCTGCGTTTCAGGGTAACTTGTCAACTGCTCGTATCTCAGTTCAAGCGAAAATTGAAAACCTGTGAGTTTCAAAAGTGTTTATCGGGTAGTTACGACCAACAAGCTCACATCGAGAACTCAGTTAGCCAGATATTCGTTGGCCGCCTTCTTTAACACGAACTCAAGAAAGAAAATTCGAGTAGATTCCCGCTATCGAGTGTGCTCAATAGCATCTCATAATCAGTGTTCGCAAAGTATAGGAAAAAGGAGCTCTTTTCTTCACATTCTGTAGGCGTTCCGATTTTTCTGTCATTTACGATAGCAGCGTTGAGTATCACAGATTTATATTACATATTTGAATCAGGATTGACATTGGTAGGCAGAGGTTAATACATTTGCAGATTAGACTATATTGTGCTGTTGCAATGCTTTATATTTTTTGATATACGGTTAATAGCTATTTGGTCGAAGTCTAAGAAAGATCCTTCAATTTTTACAAACTAACAGATTTTAACAGAATAATAAATTAATTTATCTATGTGAACATCAAGTATCATAATAAATAATTTTGGAATATTTCCTCGCTTCCTTCTATGCGTCTTCGCGGAACTCTCATTCTTATCACTCCCCTATTTGCGATATAACCATGACTCAATCATCACTAGAAGGTTGGGTAGGAGGTGTCCCAAATCCGATGTGCCAATAGAAGGAAGGAGGAGCGATAGGAGATATAGATCCCCTCGCAGGAAGGGGGTATCACTTCACACCTCTTTCTTCCTTTCCTCGTCTAGAACGAGTTCATTCCCTCCACTTCTCGCAAGATGATAGCTGCAGCAGCCGTGATAGCTGCCGTTTTGGGAGTAACGGGTGAGAATATGAAATTAGGGCTTTCAGAATTCAGGATCTTTGTCCTCATGCCGTATGATATTTCGTTATTCTGGCCGGTGAAAGGATACGAGAAATGAAGAGACTGACTCTTCATCCTAACAGTGATATGTGAAATAGGAACACTCTCCCTGTATTCAATTTGCATTAATTATTAGAAAGTAGAAGTAACCGCAAATCATCTTTACAAGCAAACTTTCATATTATTTGTATGTATTCCAGAATCGGTGATCTGCGACAACTGTCTCTTGTACAATGGACAGCAATGCGTCAGCTACGGAACATGCCAGGGCACCTATTGTCTCTACGGTACGATCGATTCCATTTATAGCAATCTTACTGTGCATTCCCAAGCGAACCTCGTAGACGGCTATCTGCCCCCCCCCCCATTCACAGACCCTGCAAAATAAATTCTTATGCATTTATTGATACAATTGTGCGGAGAGTGCAGGAGTGCCCAACCTTCGCGTTCACTCCTTATCCTCTTCAGAATACGCGCAACAGCGTGCGAATGGTCAGACAATGCTGAAGAAATCGTGTGTGAATACGCCGAATGTTCAGTTCGATGACGGCACTCAACTCACTGTATATAATCAGTGTGTAACCAAGTAAGCCTCTCGTGACTGTACTTGATTGCCAGGACTGACATGCATACCAGGTTTTTTACCGTTAAAACTACTCCTGGCAATTTTAGAAATTACAACCATTCTCCTCAACAAGTATGTCAGAGCCTTTCTCGTGAAATCGAAACTTTGCACGAAAAACTAGTGCTTCCGGGAAAGGAAAGTGTGAAATGCGATACCAGAATTCGGGGTAGTTCTCGCTCGGATGAGAAAAAAAATGTCATTACAGGACAACAAATCAACAATCATACATCGTCAAACTGTGCTACAATGGAGACTATTGCAATCGACAATGCGACAACCCTCAACCGCTCCCGGGAATAGGTACGCAAGGTAATGCATTTCATGATACCGTACTCAAGCGTTGCCATCTTGTTTTTTTTATAGTGACCTGCTACTCATGCTCCGCTAACAACGGGCAGGACTGCAACTCTGGCTCATGCATGGGACTGTACTGTACTTACTGTTAGTCTCAGATTCTCATATTTATTGTATTCAATATTCTGGGCATCCCCGTTTTAGGGAGTGTAGTACATATTGTGTAAATGATTCGTCATTCCTTCAGCACTTCAACGTCAGTCGAATGGGCAGAGTAGGCTGACGAAGGGCTGTTCTGACATTCCTCAGATTCCTTTCGACGATGGAACCGTGATGACACAGCTGAACACCTGTCAGACAAAGTATTGTACACTAGGCAGACTGAGAACTATGCAAAATCGTTCTTATCCGGCCTAGTGCCGGGTAATGTCGGAAATCGATCAAGAACTTTAATTGTAGGAATAGTATGACCGGCTCAACTTACAACGCTATGATCTGCAATACGAACTACTGCAATGAGTATTGTACGCCCGGAGGCAACGATGGAAATCCGCAGAGAGGTACGGACTCATACTATGCCATGATGTACAACCTATTTCTCACTCGATACTCTTACCGGTCAAATTGTTCGAGAAATTTAAAGAAGAAATATTCATCCTGACAGATCTCGTCAATAAAAAAAGTTTCAACGGAATACTTTTACAGACCCAACGGTCACTTGCAATTCATGTGAGATGACCAATGCATACGACTGCACTGGCGGCACTTGTCAGGGCACATACTGTATTTATGGTGAGATAATCCATACAAGAATTTAAGAAGGTCTTCAAGTTCTGATTGTTTTATGATTCATTGAGAGAGAAAATATACCGTAATTGACAAAGGATGAATTTCTAACCGAATGTTTTGTATTGCAGAGCGTTCAACTCCATCTAACGGAATTCCCTACGTAAAGCGATCTTGCTCCTTCACAGACTACGCTATCTTCCCCGATAACACTCGAACGCAGAATATAAATCAATGCGAGAGGAAGTGAGCTCACCCCCTAAAATATGTGTTTTTTAAAAAAATTCTCGAACAACTCTATGGAAGCATGGAAGGAATATAACTGATTGAGCATTACTTGGGCTTTTTTTGATAGTTTAAATATGCACTCAGAACTGTCAACGGAGTTTCGTATGCGATCGAAGTGTGCAATTCGGGCTCATTCTGCGACACGCAATGCAACTTCTTCAAGGAATTGTCCTCCGTTCTATCAGTCCTTGTCATCTCCATTTTCTGCCTGCTCAATTTGTAATCGAATTAATATCAACCCATGTATCTTACAACCAAGTATTCATTATTCTGTATAAATGCGTCATTTGTGATCAAGGCAAGTTACAGATACAGTAGAGCACAGTACAGGATTGTACAGTAAAGAATCGAAACACATCATCTCAAGTGGATCTAATGTTACACATCGCAGCGCACTTTCCATCGAAATACATCGTCTATTCCCATCTCTCCGTCATGTTCATTCTGTTTCTGTTAATGTTCTAATTGGTTATTATTGCAACTACTGCGATTAGAAAGCTTTTTTTATTCTGCATACACTTATGTAACGGAGTAACATAACAAATGGAAACTGCACGTGTGAGAGATGGTCAAACAACACGATCTGTAACAATGAAAAGAGCAACAAAGATGGATAGTCCAAACAACGAAAATAAACATAAAGTGGGATAGCAGTACAACGCCGTAGCATAGATGCGAATGGTTTTCGCTATTCGAGAAGAGGGGAGTGGGGTTACGAAATGTCTCACTCCATAGATTCGTCCTTGTCGAGAAGTGCAGATCCGAAAGCATTGAACATCTTTTCGGCGCGGTCGTCTGTAAAATTTTATTTTAAAAAATAAAAATCTACTCAAATTATAAATACTACCAGTTATTTGGGCAACAATAGCGTAAAATAACTGACTGGTCTTTCTAGTCTTCCTCTTCTGCTTCTTCACAGCCTTCTTGATGGCAGAGTTGAGCGAGACATTGCCATCTTCTAGCGAGAGCGAGTCGGGCAGAGCCACCCTGAGAAAATATTGTTTGAAATAATCGTATAAAATAAATGGGACACCCTCTCGACCTTTTTTTTATAAATATCATATCCATAATTGACAGTTTCGTAATCTCCGTTACATGCTCTTCGATGATCGATCACAGAATCCAAAAAAAAATGTGGTAGTCATCTCACTTGTCATCATCTTTGTCGTCCTTGCGTTGCTTCTTCTTGCCAGCTTGAATGACGACGCGCTGTTCACCTACAATGATATTTACATTGTATCATCACCTCAATTAGAAATAAACTTGATCTAACTGACCGTCCAGTAAATACATCTACATCTCTATAATTATTAAGTAAACGATATTAACTCACCGTCGACCTCCATACCATCTTCCTCTTCCTCCTTTGCATCATCATCCAACGTAATTTCCACATTCGGATCGTACACCATACCATCGCCTTCCATCGGGGCATCTGCAACACCCGTCATATCGCGATAACCACAGGCCGAATAACTAGGATAGAAAATACCTAGACAATCATGATAATTTGTTCAATTCAGAGCTTCTTGATTAGTGTTTCAGTTCATACATTAGATACTGTACCTAGGACGACGGCTTGTTGCAGCTCCTCGAGCGCTTCAATATCGAACTCCTTGGCGAATGCAGCTACGAGTTTGACCTAGAATGTGTTTTTATCATCTATTTTAGTTGAGAAAACATGTTTCACACTAAACGACGGTGCAATGTTCTTATTTTTGATATTACAATCACAAAGCTCTAGTTGATAGGCACCTCTTCTTGGCTTCTTTCATGCTTCTCTCCAAGCGTGGCTTCGGGAACAAGCGTGTGGTATCTAAATTTAGAATGTAGAGCAACTCTCACAATGTGGCAGCCCACTCGAAATTCAACATCACGCCTTTATTATATGAGGCCGTTTGCGTGAGAAACGAGCAATAAAAAATAGATCCAAAAATTTCAAATCTTCCAAACTTTGCGATCCGGGGTTGTTAAGGGTGATGACGAGCAGCCTTTTTTTTGCATATTGTGTCGTCGTTGGCTCCAGGCGCCATGACGTCAAAATCCACTCAAGTTTTTTTCATCGGACAAATTCTCTAAAATTAAGCGACTTTGGCTACCGTAGTGAAATTCGATAGCAATCACGATTCTCTAGCTATTTCTCTTTTTAGAGTGGCTAAAGTCATTTAATTTTAGAGAAGATTAACGCTGACCCCGGACCACAAAGATTGGGAGATTTAAAATTTTTGGACCGTGCCAGATCCGTTAAGTTTTTCTTGATTCTTACGCAAACAGCCTCATATAACGCATTCGCAACAATCAAACAATATCTCGCCTTAGCTTTCCCGTGTTCCACTCATGTAGTACATGTCTTGCAGCGGCGTTCAGATCAGCCGTGCCTCCCTGCCATTCACATATTATTTTCATATCTTGTAATGGAAACGATACTAAATCGATCTCTCAATCAATAAGCTACAATACCTTCTTCAGTCTGCCGAGCTTCCTTGCCACAAGGGCGAGGAAATGATCGGGCGAAGTGAACTCGGGAATGACGTAGTGCATCATTAGCTGCAAAATTAAATCCAAACAGTTAATACTTGCCAAGGGATGACTAATGTATGTCATCTCTGCACTTACAGTCTCCTTGGAGCATCTCCTGAGAATAGCGAGAACGGGAACAGTGGGGTCTTCGAGAGAGTCGACACGAATCGCGTTCTTGAGGGCAATCTGTGATAATAATGTGATTAACAAGAACAGCATCATCCTTCGCTCCCCCACCCCCCCCCTATTGTTCCCACATGCAGGGCATGTATAAATCTATTCTATTAAATTTTATTCTATGAGATTACTGTAGATTGGAGCAAAAACACAGTTGAAAAGGGTAATTTCATTCAACAAAAAATTCCAATGGTATGAGCTATGTTGGGTCAAAAATCAAAAATTTCAATGGTACGAGCCCTTTGTGGGTCAAAAATTCCCAGGGAATGAGTTCCATACTATCAAAAAAAATCCCACCCATTTCATCTGTGAGCAGAAATAAATACCTCAACGGGATCGAGATCTTTGTTGGAGGCAAGAATGACACCGGGTGAATCAATTAGACGGATGTTTTTGTCAAGCTCCACTTCCTGCATCTGCCTGGAAAAGATAAATTGAAACTGAAGAATATGAAAATTGAGATCAAGAATTCGAAATAGACCCACTTGGTAATTCCAGGCATAGCTCCTACATGGCATGCGCGCTTTCTCTTGAGCGAGTTGATCACAGAAGACTTGCCGACGTTGGGGAAGCCTAAATGAGAATTAAATTTAAGGAAGAATATTGGATCATAATGAATGAAATCTCTTATAGCAGGATTTGTTAGTTAAAATATACAACTGCGAAACAAGAACATCTTAAAATAATAAAATATTGCAACTAACCAATGACTCCCACTCGAACGCTGGTTTTCAGATTTCTGTTTCTGCAGTAGTTACCGAGCAGTTTCATCACGAGATCTGCGCCCACACACTTGGAAGTAGAGGCAGAGTGGATATTAGATGCGGTAAAACGGCCCTGAATAAATATTTCATGCCCAACAGAAGTGTCGTTAATTGCGATACTACTAATAATTTATGTTAACTTACCAGCTTCGAGTTCTGCTCCTGGGTACTGGCCTTGAAGGCAATAGTAGGGTAAAATCCGCGAAGGTATGTGAGCCATGCCTAATAATTTATATTTAAAATATATCCGAAAAAATATGAAAACCAAATTTGAAATGCCTAACCTGGACATTTTCTTTCGGAACGAGATCGATCTTGTTGAGCAATAGGACAAGCCTCTTTCCAGCAAGCACGATCTGTCTCTCAACAGCTTGATCACGAGAACCGAGTGGGTCACGAGCATCCAGCACCTATCAATAAATACATTTTAAAGACTTATCCAAATAAAAAATAATAGATAGGTTTGGTAATATTTAAAAATGCAACCTCAATCACGACGTCGGCGTTCTCGATAGTCTTTCTCACTTCACCAGCAAATTGTTTGATAGTCTTGTCTGACAGTCCAGCTCCTTTCTCCATCAAAGGCACACGGATCTCGTGAACCAAGCCCTAAACATTTTTTGTTGGGTATATCCATATTTTTTTAGTAAGTGTATAATTTGGATGAGACGGATGAAACAGTAATTGAAGTACCCGAGCTTCGGCCTTGGCTGCGAGTTGCTCAATAGTGGTGGGAGCCTTTTCCTTAGCGGCATCGGCCTTTCGCTGTTTCATGATGATCTTAGCTGCTTCCTAAAATATAACACTTTTAAATAAACTTATCAAAATCGAACACACCTTCTGTGCAACCATCTCCTCACGCTTCTTCTCTGCTGCTTGAAGAATCTCTTCCTTGAAGGGACAAGAATTTGGCACCTTGATCTCCTGCTTGGCTGCGCGCTTCTTGGTCTCTGAAAAGACACAATACAAATAGATAAATAGATTTATATGACTAAACATTAGCTCAACAAATCGAAAACAGACGACACAAAGCAAAACCAAATAAAAGTGATGAAATAGAATGCACTCACTGTCCTTCCTCGCAAGTTTTGCTTGCTTCCTGTTGTGATCCTTCACTTTCTTCTCAATTTTGTAGCGCTTGGCGCATGATTGACGCTTACTGGCCTTTTCTGAAATAAACATGATACATGTAAAAAATAAATAGTATACTTTCGAAAGTAGACAACTTGTGAACTAACTTACTCAAACAAAGCTTTGCCATCTCTGTGCTGTGTGGTTACCCGAGTCCTGAAATTTATGAGTACTTTTAGCAGAAATACACAAAACTGAACATCCAGAATCAACCGAAAAAAAATTAAAATCTGAAAAAGAAAAAAAGAAAATCGTGGAGCTACCGTAGTGTGGGAGTGATTTCCAATGCGAATAATTGAAATCAGAAACTAACATTTTAAATAAAATTTAACTTCTCTATATGAGCCTTTTACGAGCATATTAAAAATTTACGTTGTTAATTTTCAGAATTGATGAGCGCTCTATTGTGAAAATGAAATATCGCAAATGCATTTATGAAATTTTATTAATCTTTCTAAAAAAATCAATTCTCGATACACAGTTACCGTATCAATTTCCGGATTTTCGAAAAATATTTAAATTCTCCGTAAATTTTGTGGCGCTGTAAATAATCAGTATATTTTGAACGCCTTTGTTGTGCTATGAACCAAACTATTTCTGGAAAGTGTAGCTCTATTTCCAATCTGTATGTCGTTCTCTGTTGTTCGTGAATCGTAAATTAATATCAGAGGTTGCCTTTGCAGATGTCCATC
Organism: Pristionchus arcanus; assembly: GCA_900490705.1. Taxonomy (NCBI): domain Eukaryota; kingdom Metazoa; phylum Nematoda; class Chromadorea; order Rhabditida; family Neodiplogasteridae; genus Pristionchus; species Pristionchus arcanus. Next base: position 91,542 of record LS485337.1, read on the forward strand.
GAAACATGGGTGAATGACGAGCTGCACACGCTGGTCGGCATGTCCGACCGGAACACGGCAAATTTCATCATATCCTTGGCACGGAAAGCCATGGACACAACAGATCTCGTGCAGAAATTGGCTGACAGCGGAGCTATTGATGTTAGTGATGCATTTTTGTGCACTTAAGAAATCTGTTTACAGGTAAACTCTAAAGTAGAGCGTTTCGCCTCCCAATTGATGTCACGGATCCCTCGCTCAGCTCCGAAAGCAGAGAAGAAGCGCGGACCTTCGGCTGCTGAACTCGCCGAGCAGCAAATGAGAAAGATGAATGCGGCTGCGAAGGTAAGATCTGTGTGATATCAATTTCATTTGCTAACCTAGTCTTTTTTTCGAAATCATCATTGATGTTCAAACGATTATAATCGCGATTATGCTAATTTAAAGGTTATGTACCCGTTTCAGAAATTTTATTGCAGATTTAGGCACCTACTCAACAGTTCTATTTTTTTTAAAATGGATTAACACCCGTTCATTGCAGATGATCGATTACGGGAGCGAGGATAAAATGAAGAAGAAAGGAGCACATGCTAGAAAAAGAGGCGAAGATGACGATGATTACTCAGTGAGTTACAGATCGTATTTCCCTCGTTGCTGAAAGTAGTGTTGCCAGAATAGTGTTTTGCCTATCTATGCCACAAATTCTATTTTTCTAGGCGCCCATCTCGAAATCGGATAAGAAGGGTAAGAAAGTGAAGAAAGAGGAGGACTCCGGCGAGTCGGACATTGATGAAATGAACAGGGCACTGGATGATGATATCAAGGAGCGAGACGAGTTGGCTGAAAGACTCAAAAACAAGGATAAAGTAAGCTAGTGTTGCTTCTGACTTACTAAAAATGTTATTTAAATCAAGTCCACCTGATAATTCAGATGTTTTTCAGTCTAACACTCGCAATGTTGTCGAAGTAGGGAGAAAGAAGGCAGAGAACAAGGATAAGATAGGCATGGACATGTCGGTGAGTTGAGTAATTGTATTTTGGATCTGACACAAAGTCGAACCTCGGCTCAAATGAGTTGTTGAAGAAGAAAAAAACAAGTCGCTTTCAGAAACTGCGTGACGAGTCGCGTAAGGCATACCTTGCTAAGCGTCACTTAGAGAAGATCGAGGAACTCGAGTTGCAAGTACTCGACGATGAACAACTTTTCAATGATGAGGAGTTAGTTTACTAATATATCATTGTTTCGAAACTTAGAATCTGAGTATCTCGTAAAAGGGTACAAATGCAACTCAGATCTATAGTAATTGCATAACTGTTTCAGATTAACTGAACGAGAGAGGCGAGACAAGGATTTGCGCAAGAAGCAGTTAGAGTATGCCAAGAGCTATCTGAAAGCCGAGGACCATCTCAAAGTCAAAAGGTGCTTTCGAAGTATCTTAAATATACATACACGTATCGTGTTCTACTATGCATTCTAATATTTGCTCATTTTCTTTCTTCCAGGTATCATGTACCCGATGCCTCTGTCAAAATCACAGATAAGTATGTGGAGGAAGATGATGTGAGTTTTTTCAACCAGAGTTCTTATCAAAAATTATCGTTCTATTTCCAATCATGTATCACTTGTTACCCTGTAAATTCGCATTTTCTCCCAACGTTCCTAGATATTATACCACCCAAATTTAGTGAAAACAATGTAATTTTATAGCATCGACCGGGCGGCGACGGAGCTAAGTGGGAGGAAGAACGATTCAAGGCGTCACTTCTCAAGTTCGGAGCTGGAGATGCAGCTACGGTATATATTTTTGAATCGATTAACGATATGATATGATCGGATGGTATGCAAGGTAATTTTACGGGAAGTAATAAAGCTCCGATTTGCAGAGGCAACAGGAGTTCGATTTACTACTTGATGAGAAGATCGACTTCATCCAAGCGCTACAAATGCCCGGAACGAGCGAGGTACCGTAGAGTATTGTATAGATTATGAAGTTGCTCGATTATAGCAGCAAAAGGAGCTGAGCGCGGCAGAAAAGAAGAAGATGACACTGGACGAGACGAGGAAAAGTCTACCCGTCTACGCATTCCGAGATGCATTCATCGAGGCTGTGAGGGAGCACCAGGTAAGGGGCCTTTACTAATGGAATACGGTACCTTTAACGGCTCATAACGGGATCCCCGATGTAGAAATCAGGATTACACAGTTGAAAAGATTCTCAAAAATGTAGGTACGAATTCAGGGTATATAACTTATACTTTTTTTATTTTTTGGCAAAATTATATCCAAAAAGACCTTTACCTTACAATTAGTGATTTTTAACCACTTCAGAAAAAAGGTTGCTGACATGAGAACTATCTAAAATCTGAAAACATACCCGGCTCCTGAGGTTTTGTTAGCACAGTGCATGGTAGAGCTACGATTCAAAAACATACCTGAGTTTCCAATATTTAATAGTTTTTTTTTAACGGATTTCTCGATTTCTCTCATAGCCAGTTTTCAAAAACATTGTCACCTTCTCTGATCATGCATGTTTTTAACTATCCTCCGAAAATCAGTTAAAAATTACAGCATGCCTTGTGAATTTTTTGGGGGTTCAAATTTCAGGAATAATGGATAATTTTATATATTTTTATTGACAATTTTTTCCATTTACAATTTCTACAGTGATGAGCGTGAACCTCCAACTCCAGGTTTTCCGGGGGTACAAGAGGGGGATTTTGCGGGGGTGCAACAGTGAAAAATCGATATTTTTGGGGAGTACTGGGTCTGACCGGGGGTCCGATCTCGGGGGTACACCCCAAAGTTGGAGGGCTCGCTCATCACTGAATTTCTAACAATGAAGGTGCTCATCATCGAAGGAGAGACGGGTTCAGGCAAGACTACACAGCTGCCGCAATACCTATATGAAGCGGTGAGTGCAGTTTTGGTCTGTCGGAATATATTGTTAGTGGTTCATACACATTAACAAACAAGAGATAATAATTGCAAATGCAGCATTGGAAAAAAAGCTACTATATTTCCTAAAAGGCATTGTTTGTTGTCTAATGTTAAAAAAATCTGCCCATTTAGGGATTTTGCGAGGGCGGTAAGCGTATTGGCTGCACGCAACCCCGTCGAGTTGCCGCGATGTCTGTTGCGGCGAGAGTGGCGGAGGAAGTGGGCACGAAGATTGGATCTACCGTGAGTGGCCTCTATTTAAGGCTGACATTTAGTCAAATGATAAATATTCGTTTGGTGGAATAGGGAACAATGAACGATTTAAAGATTTGATTATGTTATATATCGATACAACAATTCTGGTCGACTAATCTGTATCTAGAGTCTTTATCTAGAGTCGTTTAAAAGATGTGTTCAGGTCGGATACTCGATCCGATTCGAAGATTGCACCAGTGAGAAGACGCTCATCAAATACATGACAGATGGAATGTTGTTAAGAGAATTCCTTAACGAACCGGATCTCAGCAGTTACAGGTACAACCAGGACATGCGATCATTAATTTATAAACACAAATCAGCGTTATGATGATCGATGAGGCTCACGAGCGTACTCTTCACACGGATATCCTCTTCGGACTTGTAAAGGTGCGCCTTTTTTGATAAAAAATGTGTAAAATTGGTATTTATTCTATGTGGAATGTTGAGATGCGACGAATTTATTTATAGGATATTGCTCGGTTTCGCAAGGACATGAAGCTGCTAATCTCTTCTGCTACACTCGACGCGGAGAAATTCTCTACCTTCTTTGACGATGCTCCGATTTTCCGAATCCCCGGTCGACGGTGAGTCGGACTTTTCTACGTTATCGTATCAGAGAAAAGAAAGATTCCTTTACGTTATGACTTATGAGATTAACTTATGAGATTGAAGAAAGGATCTCAAAAATCCAGCGAGAGCACCTTGCAATTAGCGTCTAATAGTTTTTTAACGGAATCCTCGAAAACGAAACGGGGATTGATTTGTTAAAGTACCTACCATTTTCTTGCAGTTTCCCCGTGGACATTTACTACACGAAAGCGCCTGAGGCCGATTATCTTGACGCCGCGATGGTTTCCGTGCTACAGATTCACTTGACTCAACCACTGCCTGGAGACATCCTTGTCTTCCTCACGGGTAATTAATTGAGAGACTGGAATTATATAATAAGATCACTGCTAGGAATAGGAGCTATATCAACTGCAAAATTAGCCATATAACAAATAAAGTTAATTTCCATGAATTCGACAGTTTAGAGTAATGGTGTCTCAACATCCACTATTTTCAAGGTCAGGAGGAAATCGAAACGGTGATGGAGTCGTTGATCGAACGGACAAAGCAGCTCGCGGGAAAGGTTTGAATATAGTAAATAAAATTCTGAAAATTTAATGTGTTCATTTTGTCATGGTTTTGTAGATTTATATTGCGGAATGAATGTGATGTGCCCATTGGATAAATAATTTAATATACTACATATATTTTGTTGTTGTTCAGGTGAAGGAGCTGATTATCCTGCCCATCTATGCGAATCTGCCTTCTGATATGCAAGCCAAGATTTTCGAACCGACACCTCCTAATGCGAGAAAGGTAAAAAAAGAGGTTACATGCCTATGTCTGAGTTTACCCAGAATGTAAAAAAGTGATACAATCGTATTCTTGTTATTTGAAACACTGAAAATTATTCAGGTAATTCTGGCTACTAACATCGCTGAGACTTCCGTAACCATCGATGGAATCTGCTACGTCATTGACCCGGGATTCTCAAAACAGGTTTGAATAAATACAATGATTGTGCATTAGTTCCAAACGGTTTGTCCGGAAAACGTGACGTCACTTCTTTAAAAATCGATAAACTGAAATCAACAGAATTCGTTCGACGCTCGTTCTGGTGTGGAGCATCTGCACGTTGTGACGATTTCGAAGGCAGCGGCTAATCAGAGAGCGGGTAGAGCAGGAAGGACAGGTCAGGAAGGATCGCAATTATATGTTGTCTTCTGTAACTGATAACAGTGGTCGAATTGCTAACAATTAATAATATAAATTGGTCTGATACCTGGTTGGTTCAAAAATGTGTGATTGTCTCTATGGAGTGACGCAGTATTTGTCTCTATGGAAATAGAGCATCTTTGATTCCATCTCTAATACATAATTTTCAGGACCTGGCAAATGCTTCCGCCTCTACACCGCATGGGCGTACCAGCATGAACTCGAGGATCAACCCATTCCCGAGGTGGGTCGACTTCTTTTATTTGTAATTATTTGCCGTTGTTCTCGTCAGATCCAACGAGTGAATCTTGGCAACGTGGTACTCATGCTCAAGTCCCTCGGTATTCACGATCTCGTCCATTTCGACTTCCTCGATGCGCCCCCACAGGTGACATCAAACTTGTATACTTTCTCAGTATTTATGTGCTGGAGTACAGCCTTCATTTATCAACGAGTGTCCGTTTAGAAGCTTAATGATTTTTCTGTTCAGGAGACTCTTGTCATTGCTTTGGAGCAGCTGTATGCGCTGGGTGCCCTCAATCACAGGTATGAAGTTTATCTTTTTGTTCTATGATGCTATACCTCTCCGTATTCTGGCTGGTTCCCAAAATTTTCTTTGCAGAGGCGAACTGACGAAGCTGGGCCGTCGTATGGCCGAGTTCCCTTGCGACCCTTGCATGAGCAAGATGATTATAGCTAGTGAGAAGTGAGTATCTCTTTCTAAATTTGATTATTTTACATTAGCGAAATTCTTTTGAAATTCAGATTAGTTGTGAAAGGGATAGGAAATATCTATTGAATATAAAATATTTAATTGATACCATTCAGATACGCTTGCTCGGAAGAGATCGTCACAATAGCTTCAATGCTGTCCGTGAATGCAGCTGTGTTCTATCGACCAAAGGCCATGGTATGCTGATAATCAATTGTTGTTGTTATTGTTGTTATTGTTGTTATTATTATTATTTTTTAAGTTTAAACTTTAAAGGGTCACATTGTAATGGCAGGTCATCCATGCGGATTCCGCACGCAAGGGATTCTGGAGTCCTGCCGGCGATCATCTCTCGCTGATGAATGTGTATAATAAGTGGAAGGAGACGGACTTCAACATGCAGTGGTCAGTGATGAGCTGTGTGGCAAAAAATTGGCATGCGCTTCCTAATTGTAAGAACTACATAGAATATTGTTCTTCAGGTGCATGGAAAATTTCGTGCAGCATCGAACAATGAAGAAAGCTCGAGATATCAGAGATCAATTGATGGCACTTCTCGAGCGCGTGGAAATTGAACCGGTGAGTAGTGAAAGCAGACTTGATGCTTTTTTTTGCGGTTTCCCAAAGGGGAATTTCTCTAAATCCGCGCTGCCAATCAATCTATCGAAATAATAATTAATCTTATCAGAAATCATCGGACGATTCAATCGCGATCCGAAAGGCCATCACAGCAGGATATTTCTACAACTGTTCCAAGCTGGATAACTCTGGACACTACAAGACGGTTGGTATTTTCGAGACTAATCATTGAACTATCCGATCAAAGAACACTGAGCCATAAATATGGGTACTACCCATACGTGTCCACGCCGCCGGCGGATGACCTTTTTGCGCACTGACGAACCTAGGTATGAGGTTCGTCACTGCGCACCCCATGACCCGGGGTTCATGGTCCAAAATGGGTCGGGGTCGACCAAAACAAAAGTTTACCAAAGTGCACTACCGTAACCCAGCATGTTACAGTAATCAAAAATACCGTAATCCGGGAATCGCAAACTGACTTTTTTTTGTAAAGTGTGTTTAAAAATCGGTTTGTTGGTTGATTATGAGTAACTCCTCGAGTAATTTTTTTACAAAATATTTT
>LS485337.1:108048-119360 GCA_900490705.1 Pristionchus arcanus
AACTGCGCCAACTCTCTATAACTCGGTTCATTGATGACGTAGAAACATGGGAGCTTCAGAATTCTGATATGGTTATGGATTGTTACAATGTGACGTTGACAGATTAGTCACCAAAATATTCATGTTACGCCTCCTTTAATCTATTTCGTAATACATATATTTCTAATATATTTCGAACGAAGAAGTATCAATGACGAATCATAATGTAAAGTGCATCGTCGTTGTTATGTTTTTCGTAATGAGATTAACATTGTGAGTGATTTCGTCAAAATAAGTGGAATTCGAAATGTAGTAATAAATATTTAGAAATTCAGGATATCGACCCTGATTCGATCCCGAAGTCGCAGAAGTTCCAGATGCAGGGACAACAGGAGCTCCAGTTCTTCTTCAGGCACGATTTAATTTATATTTAAAAATAAAAATAATCACTACATTTCGAATCCGACGAGAACATTCGTATAATACATAACTGGATGAGAACTAAAATAATTTTATAAAGAGAAACGATTTTTTTGGTTTTCATCCAGTAGGTTATCAAAGTTGTCATAGGGCTATCGCGTCAAGAGAGACGCGCGCCTATTTTGTTAGTTCTATTTTGCCTATTTTTTCTCTAATTATTTTTTTCCGTTTTCAAAGAATCCTGATTTAAAGGAGGACGAAAGTTCAAGGAGGGAGGGAAGAGGAGAAGAGTCTCCCTATTTGCATGCTTGCCCTCCTTTTGCACCGCGCATCTTGATTTTGCCTGAGCCCTGTACAAACTTTGAACGCTTGTATCTCACTTCCGAATCGAGCACAGCTGTCAATTTTGGGCAATCAGTTTGCTATCAATGTGCCAACCCGCTAATATTGTCAATCTGCCTTCGAAAATTTTGACTTTCGTCCCTCTATAAATTCTATCGAAAAGTTCTCTCGAAAGCCGCGTAAAAACGTTGACTACGGTAAGTTTAGAATTTTTTCATAATTTTTCAAAGTTCTCAGATATTCGGATCAGTCGTTGAACATTTCCGTAACAAATTTGTGATCAGTATCTTTGATAATATGGGAGAGAAAGGGAATAAAACTCATATAATAATTTAATGGCAAATTTCAGACTTCCCGCTGCTTTTACGGACGATAAGAAGTTCCGATCGGCTCTCTGTGAATTCAAAGAGGTCTTCACCGATAATGGAATCCCAATGGCAGAGTTCAACGTTCGTTCTATTTTCGTAGAAAAGAAATTATGATCGATTTGATTGCATAATTACAATTAGAAATACGCCTGAATTAGGTTGTCATAATAGATTGGATATTTGACATCGACATTCTACCTCTATGTACGTGTATTAAGATCATAATCATACATAATTTATATTAAAATGTTGCAGAAGGTGCCTGACGCATTCCTTGCTGCAATGGAGAAGTACGCGGGGGGCGTGAGCGCCGAACAGAAGAAGGTAATCCATTTAGATGAGTTTCTCTTTTCAGTCAAAGAAGCGAGGAAGCATTTCGGCTTGAGGCACAAACGGCTATCCATATTTCTATTATCCTGGGCTCACATTGGAATGATCACATAAATTTGTATGAAATTAATTTCAGGAGTGGCAGGCGCTCTTCGCCAAAGCGTACGCTGACATGAAGGCCTGGGGATGGTACTGAGCCTCCCTCTTCAAAGATCAAAGATCAAAGATCAGAGATCAAACATAATCGATCACTCTAATCTTTATTTGTAAAATACTCTTTATATTTGTACCGATTTTTTTCAAAAGTTAATCGAATAAACCCACGCGTGCTCAGTGTAAAACGAAGGCGGTCAGAACAGAGTGAAGAGATCTAGACGAATGTCTAGTGTAAAGGAGCCGAATCTCTGGTTGGAAGGGCAACATTGGCGGCGCTGAGATTCGCACGCTTAGATCTGTTTGGGAAACAACTTGAAACGAGATGTTGTTCGGGCACTTGAAAGATGAGTACATGAGAGCAGGCGGAGATGGGTTATTGCACGTGGGGGACAAATCCCCGCTTTTCGGAGGAGTGTGGGCTACATGAAGGGATCAAGGATGGTCAAAGAGGGAATAGCGGGAGTGAACATAAAAATGGGGTAATGAAAACTAGGAGCTCATCTGTTTCTGTTTTGGCATTGGCAACAAAAGACCTCCATTCGAAATACCGGTAGGACTGGAGAAAGATAGGGAGGAAATACTCAAAGTGATGAACCAAAAAAACCCCGAAATCTGATTCAGCCTATGAAGTGATCACCCAATCATGGTGGGGTTGAGCCGGTTCTCCTTCAGCCTTCTCATGATCTTGTCCTTGTCCACAACGAAGAGGTTCACATTGGGAACCACATGTCCGTATTGCATATGCCGATCCGCCATGAAGTTGAGATATCTGCAGTGGTAAAATTAAACAGTTTTACATTTCAATCCGCTCGATATTTTGCTCTAGCTTTTGGGAGTGACCATCTCTTCTAGTGACACGGAAGATTATAAACACAATAAATATTTTTTTTGTGTCGGATCGCTATGTCGGCATTCTTCACTGTTCAATCGGTCAGAGCATCTTTTATCGATATCACTCTTGGAACAATGACACCTGACATTTAACCGCGAGCGTCTGTTCACCAAGCTCATCGTTCTCGGTGTGAGCTTGTGGGTCGTAGCTACCCGATAACACTTTCGAAACTCCCATGTTTTCAATTTTCGCTTGAACTGAGATACGAGCAGTTGGCTGCGTTCCAAGTTACCCTGAAACGCAGGCAACGAGCTCGAGAGCGTGCGAAATGAGGAGAGCGCGCCCTCTCACTTTGCATAGTCGCTCGCGCGGTTCGTGGAACGCCTTCTTTAAGTTTGAAATTAATGAGCGGCTTCAACAAACGCAAGATAAATGAGATGATATTGCCCTTTTATGATAAGTTTTGTTGGGTTATTTACAGGGACATCAATTTTTTGTCCAGGAAAATATAAGTATACATAAAAAACTCACTTGAACGTATACGGCGCTCGCTCGTTCGGGTCGGAAAGAGTGAGTGGAAACTCCATAGCAGAATTGAGAATACCGTTACCGTTTCCTGCGGAGTTTTGAAGATAACTTTCTATTTTCTTTTCATTTCATAATTTTGCCTTAAAATATTGAATCAAGGAAGCAAAGGAGTTGGTTTCTAATTCAGTTGCTTTGGTTTCCTTTTCTCTACTGATCGATTCCAGTATTTCCAAACGAGTTTATTCTGACCTTTAGTCATTATTCGTCCGTCGAAGTCGAATAACTCGTTAATTCCTGGGAGCGGCAGATCCAGGTGTCCTCAATTTCATATAGTTAAAATACATTAAAAGCGAATTTAACTTACCAGACGTCTCTCGAATCTTCTTGAAATCGTACTCTGCGCCTACCGTGAAAGCAGTTAGAAAGGGCTGGAGAGATTTTTTTACTGACATTTGAATTTACAATACAATAACCAAAGTTGGTAAGTTGAGATCACTATTCTCAGTGTTTCTTCACAAATCAAAAATCTAAAATACTATTTTCTCTAAAACACTGTTTCTAAAACAAAAATAACCTGATAGAGTCCGTCATTCCTCGAGAAGGGAAGATCAGCATACTGATCGAAATGCCGATTCACGCCCAGATTGAAGTTGTTCACTCCCTGAATTCATTAATATTAAAAAAGGATTCCCACAAACCGCGTTCGAGATTATGCAAAATGAGGAATGAGAGGGCGCGCTCTCCTCATTTCGCGCACTCTCTCGTTGTCTGCGTTTCAGGATCACTTGGCTTGCAGCCAACTGTTTATAACTCGGTTCAAAAGAAAATTGGCAGAATTTCGAAAGTGTTATCGAGAAACCACGACCCACCATCTTACATCGAGAACTCAGTTAGCCAGATATTCGTGGGACACCTACTTCAACTATCGTACATCGCCCACATTACCGAACAAACGAACATTTTTCACATTTTTCATTTTTTAAAGCCAGCGAATTCTCATCGAATATTCCTAATTTTTCTTTCATATTTTTTGTCCACCCACAATTGATGGGTGATTTTAAAAATTTAACGGTGGAATATTAATTTAAATGGGTGAAAGATTGGAGCCGCAAAAGCGAAAAGTGGTGACGGAAGTGTGATTACGGTCGAGCCGGCATTTAGGCTTTACTTGGAGTCAGCTACCCCACTTTTCGCTCTTGCTGCTTCAATTTCTCACCCATTAAATCTAATATTTCACCGTTCAATTTTTAAAATCACCCGGAATTGTGGGTGGACAAAAAAATATGAAAGGAAAATTAGGAATATTCGATGCAAATTCGCTGGCTTAAAAAAGAAGTTAAAAAAAGTGAAAAATGTTCGTTTGTTCGGTAATGTGGGCGATGTACGATACTTTAACGTCAATTACGATGATTTCTTCACACATTCATCAATGGATCTTCATGATAATAATTTTATCTATCATGTGCAAGTGAATACAGGTTCGATAGCAGTACTGTAGGTCTTCTTAGTGGAGTTATGGAGAACATTTTAGAGTTCGAGCTGTTCAGCTCATTATTGGAATACGTAAGGAAGCAACTCACATTCACAGCGAATCCAGATCCCCACGAATCAACGAGATCCTCATTGTACACGGCGGCAACGGCATGCGTGAACGGATTGAAGGCGGATCTATAAGTTTCATAGTATCTATTTTGAACATTTTTTTTGAAATAGGTTAAAAAATTTCAAGATTTGCTATTTTGACAATTGGTCACCAAATTTACAGCTATATTCTGTGTGAGTAGGGAAATTGAAAATGATCACCTTCCTGAGAAGACAGTACTTTGTCCTGGCAAGTGCACGTCTGGGACCGAAATTGGCTTTTCTCCAGCCTTGAAATATCATGTTACTGTCCCTCTTTATCTTTCCGAATAATCTGAATTGCAACCTCTAGGGTCCTTCAAGAAAAATTGTTTCACTGTGTCTCCTATAACGTAACCTTATCTCCAGCCATGTAAAGATTAGGGAAGAATGGGCCAGACCGCTCGTCAGTCATTCCTGGAATGCAAGAATTATACTTATTATCACTATTTACATATTTCAAAAATCAACCTGTTGGCATTTGTAATAATCCCAACCCGCGAGGACGTTCTCTTAAGAACGGAGCTGAAAATATTTGTTCTTAGTGCCAAAAAGAGATTGCTATAGTTTTTTTTGCGAAAAAAGTGCGAAATGGTCTTTTATTTTCATTGGTAATTCGTATTTAGCAATTCATTAACAGCTTACCTCTCGCTTCGAATTGCTGTAGGAATATTATGCATGATGGCAGGAGAAATGAAAATACAGGACGCATTAGCGCCAATGCCGAGAGGAGAAAGGTGATAGATGGAGAAAAGATCTTTGGAGGAGGGAGATAATAACGTGATCCGAAAACGGGAAAAGAGTGAGAGATAGCGAAACAAAAAAGAACGGATCAGCGAGATAGGGGAGTGTAGATCCCGAACAGGGATTATCGACCGTAATTTAGAGGCATTCGTTGTGCTATTTATCGTGCGTTTTAAGTGCACAGCAAATGAGATGTGCTGGTTAGCGAGCTATCGATTGTATAGGGAAGAGGAAGAGGGGCTGAAGGGGAGAGAAGAGCAGGTAGATCACTCGCATCCTCCCGGCCTCTTCCTCCGCCCCATCGAACGTTTGTCAAAGGCCAGCTATCTACGAGTGGAATGGAAAAAATCTCACGATCGGTATTTTAATTATAAAAAAACTTATTTATATCGTGATGAGCATGAGTTATATTCGATATAAAACAAATGTAAAAAAATCTCATAGAGAAAGTTATATTCTAATTTTTCTCTAATCAATCAATGCGTTAGGTTCTTCAAGATATGGTAATAGATTGAGCCCGAAGTCGTTGTTCCTCTCGGTAATGACGATGAAGAATCACGAACATTCTTCTTGCCTAGTTCACATTGCCTTTGCATGTTGCACAAAGGATCGCTCACTTTTATAGCTCGACTGTGCGTCTATTTCAGTGTGTACTAAGCAAAATATCGTTGACGAACAACTCAGTCCAGAAAGGGAAGCGAACACTCCTTTCACCGTACTCCCCTCAGCTTCCAATCCCTTCCTCACTCTCCCTCTCTCTTGCACAGCTTCCCTCTCTCGTTTTAGCTCTCCTTATCTGACCCACATCCTCAGTGAGGGATTCCTCACACACTGCGTGTCTACTCCTCAGTTCCTTACAGTTCCTCTCTCAGTCTATATCACAAGTATCTTTCCAAACGTCGCTACTTGAACACAGATGAGGGTGCTCGTCTTTACGTTGCTTCTTGGAAAGATTAGCTGTGAGGGTAAGCTATTTTTTATATTCTCTCAACGACAATTTGCTCGTTCAGAGCCACTACTTGAAATTTCGTCGATTCATGTAAAGGCGCCTCGAGGACTCACGAAAGGCTCCGAAATCGTGTCCGATATTCCGTTTCGAGTTGCGACTACGGTATCATTTCGTTTGCTTGTTATATTTTTGCACCGATACTATCGCTGTCACAACTTTGATTATGCTTCATTGGGTTTGCTCGCGATCGATTTCGCTGAGTTTGGATAAATTCTCGGCGGGGAGGAAATTAGCCCCTCTCAATTAGGATTGACGAAAGTGAGAATACCCGAGCGATCCGCAAAACAGATTACCGAACGGGGTAGGAGCGAAAGTTGAGTTGAAAGAGAGAGAGAGAAAGAGAGTAAGGGGGATGAGAAAGAGATAAGGAGTGTACTTTCTGAGCGAGATGCAATTGCGTTCTCCTCAGGAAAATTTCGTATTATTTTTTTCGGTAACGGCTGTTGTGATATGTTCCGATATCCGAAACAAGGAGTTGTTACCTATGAATTAAAATAGGGAAGATTCCAGAAAAACTAGAAACTTCGCGGTAATAGTTCTCTCGCGATTTTTCTGTAAATATTGTAAACAGAACCATAAAGTAGATTGTTTGCAGGCATCCGAAGATGTGGCTCTATCGCTGCTGCCAGATGCGCCTCCCATCTCGGTCTCTCCATCCATCTCACCTGCTGGTCTGTTCAAAAACCAATTTTTAAGCATTATGAGTTCGGCAAAATACGAATAAGAAATTGCATTATGGCATTCCAAAAGACGGCTTAAGAGCGAAAAAAAGTATTCATATCAGGCAAGACGTTTCACTTGATTGTAACTGCCCCGGAAATTCTCTATGCGAATTCCACCTTCAGCTATGAGGTATGTTTCATGAGGATGATATATATATATATATAAAAAGGCGTCCCACGAACGCGCGGGCGGTTATGCAAAGTGAGAAATGAGAGGGGCGCTCTCCTCATTCCACATGCTCTCTCGTTCGTTGCCTGCGTTTCAGGGTCAGCCAATCGATCATAACTCAGTTCAAACGAAAAATGGTAACTTTGGAGTTTCGAAAGTGTTATCGGGTAACACCGACCCACCACCTCACATCGAAAACTCAGTTAGCCGGATATTCGTGGGACACCTTCTTTAATGATCATGTTGGATAGAATATTCCCACTGCGCTGTTAATGGTATCATAGCCAATTGCAACCCCACAATCATACCTCTTACTCGCAATCATACTACGTGCGGATAAATAATAATACAATTATTATTGCAGCTCCAAGTCGTCGGTCTTATCACCGGCTACACTCAAAGTATCCCAGTTGATATCGACGTGGATATTTTGAAAGTTAGATAAGTTATTACAATTTCATTGCAAATTTGCTCATTATTTTGATCTCAGCAAAAAATAGCATTAAATAATGTACCTTCCATGTTAGGGGGATGGACCGCGTTTCGAGGCGGATTCTTACGCGTTCGAGATTGAGAAGAATCTGATCAAGCCGGCTGAAGTTGGCATTGTTAAGGTTCGTGCACGATCTTATTGATGCGGGATAAAATGCAATAAAATTTTAATAATGATATCAGCTCGCGAACGCTTACGATCTCGCCGACTCGTTCGCCTACGCTCTGTATGGATCGCACGCGGAGAGATTCGATTTTAAACCGAGAGGTGAAAGAAACATCCCCAAATACAAAAGTTGAACTGGAAAATTTTAAAAATGGAAGCACTTTGAGAAGTGGTCAGTTCATGCGATATTGCGCACAATGAAATCACCTTAGTTGTAGCAGTAAATGTTCTCTTTCTCTATTTAAGCATAATTAAGTTTAAAAAATCAAATATTTAAGGCTCTGTGGTCACTCTACTTGCTGTGCCATGCGATGAGGATGACATACTCCATAGGCGTGAATGCTCTCTCCCAATCACGACTCGGCTCGTGTTGGAGGTATATTATACGACATACAACATTTTTCGTATACATTTTCGTTACTAGAATTTAAATGGTAGTGAAAAACAAAAGAAATGATCTTTGAAGGCAAAGTCTCTGGATGGGCAAAATGCACAAACAGTCATCACAATCACACAACTTCAGGTAATTTCATTTTTAGTGATTCCATTGATGAAATAATTCCTCGCCCTGGTATCTGATATTCTCCGTCTTCAAATCTTCCGTCTACAGTGTAATACTGACCCATCTGTATCGACAGAATGAAATTATCACTTTGATGATGACACTTCAGCCCTCATCCCCCCTTCGTTTCACTCAATCGGTCTACGAGACTACTCTCTCGATGGAATCGGGGATGCTGCACCCTATGGTTGTTACTACCACTAAAGGTAGGGTTGCTGAATCATGAAATAATTGAACTTATTATCCCTCTCTGATAAGCATAAACATGAGTTAGGAGATAGATTTATGTTTAATCCTTGCGAATAGTACGTGTATGCTCTTATACATACGTAAACATTTTAAATTATCCGCGGACATAACAAAATCAAGGAAACCCTTTAACAGGTGGAGACCGCTCGTCAATAATTTATTCACTTATCGACAAAACTTCTTTATTTACACTTCATCCATCAAATGGCCTTCTCAGCATTCAGGTATGCTTTGTTGTTTCGGTTCATAAAAGACAGAGAAGTGACGATATTTACCCGAATAATGAAATATGTGAAAATACTCGACATGTGGGAACAGTAAATGTTTCTGAAAGAGTCAGAAAAAATATGCATTAGTATTATTAGTACATAGTGGCAAGAGATGGAGGGCGAGCGGAAAATGTAGAATTCGTTTCGATCAACAAGGGATTGGGTCGGATTATATTTACAGATTTGTTTTATAGTCTTAGAAATAAGGGGGGTTTAGTGAGTGGTTAGGGACTACAATACAGACTAAATGTTGTCTCCTTCCGGTGGGGTAATGCTCGCTTTTCGGCTTCTGCAGCAGCGATTGATTAATCGGCGGAACGGTGTGGCGTCTTCTCTGAAATTGAGTGTTATCGCAAAATGAGTTTATTAGGCAAATTTGATGAAATAGTCATGAAATGGCTATCTATCTTACTTAACGCGGAGTAAGCAAAAAAAAGAAAGCAAAATTCAATATATATGATACAAATAGAATGATACAAATGTAAATTCCGATACAAACTTCAATATCAAGGACAACTTCGAATAAATGTCATACCTAATATTTTGAGAAGAGATGAATAGTATCCAAGGCGGGATGAATCCGAGTGCGTCCGAAAGGAGCAATGAGACGTAGAGAATCCACGAGGGAAGGGAGTGGTCAAACCAATCACGTGCGAACAACAGACACTGTAGAGAAATATGATCAAATAATGCTTCAATTGCCTGTCCCTCGTACCCTTAAATTCGAGAAAAGAAATAGCACGTGATAGCAAGACATACAGTGGGAAAGGATTTCGGTAATGCCGAGTTGCCGAGAGCACACACCTGGGAGATGGAGTACATGGTGATAACAACGATTTCAACAAGGCCAACAATGTGGAGAGATCGATCGACCGATTCACCGACCAGTTTTGTGGCCTGAAAATAGAAGATATAGAATAAAGGAGAAGATATAGAATAAAGGAGAGATTGAAGGCTTGCTAATATCTCACTGTGTTGGCGAAGATTAGTATTGCTTGGGATACTAGAACGATTACTGCGCAGAGGATGCAGATGCAGCAGTGAACCGCCTCGTTGTTGTACTCAAATAATTAATTTCGATATAATCTTTTTATTTTGGCCATCATACCCATGTCAATCCTTTGTTCTCGAATACCATCTCCTCATCGTCGATTACTGCATATGAGGGCGTCGCCCAAATCGGAGCATACAAGACCATTGGAACGGCAACGGTCACGAGAATGATCGCTGTCTTGCGCGACTCCCAGATCTGAAATGGGCTTGAGTGCATATTATGGTTGCAGATAGTCATTGTTGAGATATAACCGCCCGACCACTGGCCAATAATTCCGATAAATAACCACTGTCAGTAATCTCCCGCTGGATGCATGCGTCTAGATTAACGGAATGACTTTACCTTTTTTTAATCGCTCCGAATCGAGAGATTACGGTAAAAAATCAAAAGCACAACTATTTGTGATAAGTGAAACAGAAGAATAGAAAGACTAACTCTCTTGGCAGAGAATACATCGATTAGGGAATGGAAGCGGAAGAGGACAATCATCGTACCAGCGAGGATGCGCAATGCATCCCATACCTGTGTAGAATATTATTGACTATATTTAACTCAAATTCTACCGTCAATATCTTCGTAATCGTAATCGAAATCCCTGCTCTATGAATAACAATGAATAATTTGAATGCGTACAATTACAACTTGAATTGGTCTCATGAGTCATTGGTCTGTATTTTGTCTTTTGATTCTGTGATACGCTTGCAACCAAAAGAATGAGTGAGTTCTCTTACTTGAGCTCAATGGGGCAGATAAATGACCTTGCATACATTACACCCACGTTGGGTAATTTCGTTCCCTAAATTTTTCAAAAGATCGTTATGGGAAGTGGGAAGGTATCAATTGGGCCTTGATCTACGAGGGTCCCTTGACTTATTATTCATTCATACTATTCGCTAGCCTAGAGATTGCACATCATCTGCTCCTTTTGACCCACCCGCCTTCATAACGGCTGTCGGGTATTATCTAGGCCAGTCTCGCTCGTATCACCATGAGATACAGACGGTTCTCAACCAGTATCTTATCGCGAATATATTATACAATAGTTCCCATACACAAATCGTGTGTATAAAGAGATTAACGATATCTCACTGATTTTGGAATAGTTTGCCTTACAAGAAGTTGTACCTGGCGCACATTACGTCACTAAGGTAAAAAAGTGCTCTGAATATTACCTGCATAACGTACACGTAAATGTCCAACCAGAACGTTGGCTGTGCGAGCGCTTTGAAAGTGGGACAGAACCATTCCGGACGTTTACCGATGAGTTCGAAAATCGAATGTGGCAAGTGAATAAGAACAGC
>LS485344.1:0-16168 GCA_900490705.1 Pristionchus arcanus
AGGCGCTTAATTGAGCTCGATAGGCAGTTGTGTTCACCATGCAGACTACAGCCATGTCTACAAGCGAAAATTCATTTAACCCTTAAATAGATAATATTGACTCACTAAGATTGGTCCTCATACACACACAAACTCCCAATCCGAACATGAGAAGCAATCCTATCTTCAATCGATGAGAACGAAGGGAGAATAGAGGAGGATGCCATGATGGATCGATTGCAGTCATTGCACTTCCCAGACAGCTTCTCTGATCGAGGGAAATAACGGCTGTTTTATTCGGACACGGACGGAAAAGAATGATGAAAAACTTTGGCGGCAACCATTTGCATAATCATCACCACAGTCAAGGCAGAAAATCAAAAACTGCACACCACATGAAATTACGCAAGGGTGATTTCTCTGATCTGAAGTTTGATGCCGAGTTGTCAGTGAAATATCTTCAATGATTTTGCAGATAATGATCTCTCCGTATCTATTTTCTATCTTGCTACTGATAAATAAATTTTCCTAAGCAGAATGTCTACTGGTGGGAGCAAGAAATCTTTTCGATGTTGCATTCAGTTAATTTCCCGTGTTCGGTACAATTCTGAGATGGAAAGGCGCAAACCCCAAAGCTTGCTTACAATCAGAGAGAACAAACTGCTAAAGATTCGAGTAAGCTACAGATGAAAACAATGCTCAAAATATGTATTGTCGTTTGCCGAGCGAATTTCGTGTAGGTCGGCTGTTGCTTGGATTATCCTATTCACTTGGATAAGCGAAATAGTCCCCATTGATAAAAAAGTGCAGGGCTAATTGCTCGAACCCATTGTAGTCTTCTTTGGAACATTCTACATTGCGTCACGGAAAATATGTTTTTAATAATTTATCATTTGCTAGTGAAATTTCTTGCGTATGAAAGAACAGCAACAATGAGTGGAACGAGCAATCCAATCTGAAAAATTCCAAACTTTCTGATTATATTCTTTCCCACTCACAAAATGCGGAGTCTGCGCATTCACTTTAATCGCTTTCATAATGGCCATTCTCGTTGGCGTCTCTCGATTTCGATCCTCCATCAGCTGTGCAATAGCGAGCTACAATAGAGAAAGAGAGTAAGAGAGGAGTAACTGTCTGTCTCTCTGTCTCTTTCGCACTCTCTTTTCCAATGATTCACTACTTCCTCATTATCTTCTCACCTTCTCTGGATACTCGATCAATTGCTCATGATTTGCGAGTGTCGCCATCGATTTTTCGAGCTGAAGTTTATGCCTACTTGATTTTTCTTCATATATGAGCTTACCAAAATCTGAATAGTTCCTGGCGGACTCAGGATGAAGGGCAGTAGAGCGATTGTAGATATTCCCCAGAGCACGCAAGCTGGATTGTCACGATTTTCGTTTCGCGTTGATAATAGATACCAACTCACAAGCAGTTCCAAATGCATTCGGTGCGCCAACTGCTGAGATTACGTAGAAAACATTGATGTGAGCCTGTAATCGTAATTCTTTCTGCAATAGTAAACTAGACTCACAATAAAGACGCAAATGGTCGAGAAAGACACGAATGTATTCGTTCTCTCGGTTATCAGAGAAACGAGCTTGAGAATAGCGATGTGTCGATGGGAGAATTGATCGAGACGGGACTTAAAATACACCCTTACTATGTCGAGTATTCATTATTTCCTCTCACCACTAGCTTCTCTTCCTTTGCTGCTTCATCCAAATCGTCCTTGAACTTTGTACATTCTTCCCTTGCAGCGATATGCATGAAGATGTAGGACTATAACCTGATATTTCGTATCCGAGTGAGAAATTTTACTCACAGCAATGGCCAATACAGTGCACAATGCCATCCAAATACCAATCACAATTTCTACTCCCCAAATATTGTAGCGAGACAGGAAATGATGATGGCTAAAAGGTAAAGGCCTTCACAAACACTTTTCTCTACACTCACATCAAAGGTTCAGTCGAATTCTCATATGAATTTCTGTAGACGGATCTCTTTACACTTGCAACGACGGTAATACCGATAAATACAACACTAAGACATCCTCCGAGAATTAGCATATTTCGGTTCTGGATTACTTTCGTTTCCTGAAATATGAACACTCTCATCAACTGAACTCCTCTCAACTACTAACCTCCTCTGACGTGTGAAATTTTCTCACATTGAGATATTCCGTATAAACCCTTGTGTAAATCCCATTGGCCGTCCATCTGTTCAATGAAGATCGTCAATCTCTCTCTTTCAATCCTCTTTCCCCCTACCCTTTATTTCCTTCCTCTATCATCTACTCACCTCGCAAGAGCAACGAGCGAAACAATTGATTGACAACTCATCCAGAATATTATGTTCGTATCCGCCCACACGTAGGTCAACCCCTCAATAAGTAACACAGTGAAGAAATTATAAAAAAAAACTCACTGGCGCATCTCTACTTCCCACTAGAATTGTTCGTGCAATGAAGAGAATTACTGCTAATGAATAAATTAATGTAGAGAAAATAGCGCAGCTACGGGGTCTCTTGAACGGAAGATTGATTCAGGATATTTCGATAAATTGGCTCACCCTTGAACCGCATAGCGAATTATTGAGATCGAATCCAGAGAAAGTGAGCAGATATGAAAATGGTCCAAGAAGGGCAAAACGAGATATTCTAGAAGAAGGAGGAGCTCGACCGAACATCGACGAAGGTTCCATTTTGACGAGAATGGAATGAATGAGTCATTGTCGACCGAGAGGGAAGGGAACACAAATAGACTGTGCCTCTCAATGAAAAGAGTGAGAGGATTGTGCGCTTCTGTGGAGAGAACACGACTTTGACACTGCTAGAGCAATTGATCTGCTTGGTCTGTGCAAATATGACGAATTTGCAATTTATTTTGCAGTAAATATTTGGTAAACATATTGATGTTTTAAAAGATCATTCCTTTGTAGTCACCGACACAACGATGGGTTTTCTTGGGAAAGCGGCATTGCGAACGGATGGAACGAATAGGAATAGAAACCTTGAACCCATTCTCGATTATTGGCACTTTCTTTGATCGTCATCTTACCAGAATTGTGATGTTGTTAGAAGGGAATGGGAAAGAGGAACGAACGTTCCAACCAATCGATCTTGAAGGAATGATGCGAATATCTGAAGAAAGATAGTTACATTTTTTTCACACACTGATTCTTGCATTTGCTATAATAACGAGAATTGTGAAGATCGAGTTAGCGAAAAGAGTAGTAATCAATCCCTGCTCCACTTTTATCACAATTGAAAGACTTGCAATCGATAATTTTCTATTTTTGCGTGTTCTGATATCTTTTGTATTTGATATGATTACGTGAGAAACAGAACTGGAAAAGTTTGTATGCTAAGATAAGATTGATGAAATTAGCGACTGTTACGAGAGCAACAAAGTAAATGAACATTGGAACAAGTAGTATCTGCAGGACGTTAATTATTTATGTCTCGATAATTACTCTTGCCATGTTTTCAAAGAGCGGAAGAATGGCATGATCCATTGCTCATCGTGAATTTCTCATACGAAAATGATTCTGAGAGCAGTGAATGATCTCGATCAGACATAAATTCACCTGTGAAAAGAGGAATGGGAAGGATGACGGAAACGAGTAAATTGAATGCCCACAAAATGTGAAAGCATTTCAGCTTAAAGTGAGAACTATTTGCTAAGATGTATCAAAATGCCTACGGAGTTTTCTTTTCGGAGGACTTTCAACAGTCGATTCAGAGAAATTAACAAATTAACTGATAAATGTAGCCCAATCAAAGTAAAAAATAAGAAGACAAGCACGTAGGACTGAATAAACGGTTGGCTCCACCAAACATGCAAACAAACAATTTGAGTTTGAACGAGAAAATTGAAGTAGCCGTCCATATTCGGGTATATTCCAAGATTCGTCGAAAGAATGAATGTATAAAATTCGAAACACCCCTGAATTTGGTTTAGATCTCATCATATGTAGTTCTCAACTAAATGATCATACCGCAATGCCTGCGAGCACAATTGTATACACTTATTCCTCTAAAAGTGCTGGTGAGTCGAAAGTATACGTAGAATGCAAAAGGAAAAGTGAGAATTGAGAGAATCAACGAGACTGTCGTAACTATTTGTCCAATAGCAAATACGTGTTGAAGCTAAGAATTTTTTAAATTGAAATTTGATTTTAAAAGAAAAACTTTTGATTACTGACAAATTCGGTATCGTTGGCCATGACGGATGAAATGAAATGTGAACGCGCGACTGAGAAATAGAAAGATAGATAAAAAAAGCAGGTGTAAATTAGCGCAGATTTGGACTAGAAGTTCGATCAACTTTCCATAAATTCATATTGTTTCGTCGTAATCTCATTTCGACTGCACACCAAAGTATTAGTTCGATTAATAACAAACGCAAAAGAACGAATAAAATAACAACAATATGTAGTTTTCAAATCAGACGACGACAGTTTCATTAATTTGCACCAGCTCTCGTCAAATGGGTTAGACGGGATTGCGCATTCCTTATATTGATCCTGAGAAATGCTGAAAATAGTGAATTTTCGAGAAAAGTAGCAATTCAAACTTTTTAGGAAAATTACGTTTCTTCAGAATTCTTTTTTTTATAATTTTACCGGCGACTTTCATCAACGATTCTTACGCAAATGTCCTAATATTAAATACTAGACAATGCATGACACATAATTAATTATTTATTGTTATTGAATGCAGCTAATACCCTTAGTCACAGCGTCAATAGAAGTCACGTCAATAGAAGTCTCCGGCCTCGATGGAATTAACATTATGACATAACGCCCCCAATGGGAAATTAATCTACTGAATACAACACAGCTGATAAAAACAATTAGTGTAGAATAAATACTCCAAGATCATTGCGTAATATTCAGTCGTGTATCAATCTCAATCGCAAAAATATGAATTGCACCAGAGAGCTTCGATTGGGATTTGATTACGATCGACTGTATTTCATCGATCCAATCGAACGGTTTGCTTGATTTTTAGACGTTAGAATATTTACACATTCCAGTATTCAAACATGGTTGCCCATTGCCAACTCTCTTACCGTTCATCCCGTCATGCTGTACTTAATATGGGAAATGTCCTGTATGGGAAGCGACTTGAGAATCGGATATTTCCTAAAAGAGGCCAGTTTATTTTAGTTAGTTTATGTTCATTCGGCGCATTTGGAAAGCCGAATGAAATATTTCCAATTGATTAATTTCAGATCACTCTTATCGCCTTTGATTGGATTTTCAATTTTGGATTCCGGATTTACGGCGGAATTCCTTACGCGGCATTGTATTGTGGCGGTCCACTCTGCAATCTCATCGGCACTTCCGTAATCCATGTATGACCAGTATTAATATGCTGACTGATCGATTGGTTTTTAGTTCATGTTATCTTTCGTGGTCACAACAAACGTATCGTGCTTTCTGTATCTATTCGCTCGAATGCACAATCACGCAATCGAAGGATCGAATAGCATCATTCATCTGTCCAAGAAGTTTTCGTACTTGCCATTCATTTTTGATCTGTTATTTATGAGAGCGCAAATTTCACTGTTCATGGTTCATATTGGTTTCAACATAATCAACACTGCTGGATTCACGATTTTCTCTAGAGATTGTGATCAATCCGCGGAACTTACAAAGGTCCTTTTTCTTTCCTATTTGAAAAGGAAAAAAGTGTTAAGGAATGCGAGCTAAAATGGATGGGCGATAGAGGTGGACGTCTAATGATCTACGGGCCATTTGGAGATCCGCAATACTTCAAGACCGGTACACTCATCTTTCCGTAAGAGTGAAAATGCTCAATTCCAGAAGTGTATCTGCTCGGTGTTACTCTATTATTCACAGCTCCCAGTCGTGCTAACTATCGATTCCGTCAGGAAATTGCTGGAGTATCGCAAGGTTCTTTATACAAATCTGGTTGAATCTGGGTGAATAAATAATTCTTCCAGGCATCGGTATCAGTAAAAACGCATCAGATGACCAACAAGTTGCTGAGTACTTTTCTCTGGCAGGTCGGGCGATCTTTTATATCTTTTCTTACTTGATATTTTTCAGTGTGTTGTGGCAATGTTTCACATGTTTTTCCCACTCACTATGCTCTACACAACAATGATGATTGACTATCATGAAAGTGTTTCGGAAGGTGTAATGACGGCTATGAGAGTTGTACCACTCGTGAGATTGTGGTTTCTATTGAGTGTTTACAAGATTTATTCCAGATTGCATTGACTACTGATTCATTCCACTCTTCTCTAATTTTCATTTTGAAGACACGCGGTCATCATAAGGTTTAGCTTTAATTTCTAACTTTAAAATTCAATTATGTGACAGATACTGGCGCTGTTCTTGCAAAGATGGCGAATTCGAACCAAATCCGGAACTTGTAAATAAATGTAGTGTCTACTTCATTAAAACATTATTCAGGTGTAGCGAGTACTCAAATTACGCGAATCAACTGATATTTACTATGTGATGCAAGACGTCAGACACCGATTGTGCATTTCTTGAGTTAACCTAAGGCTATCGTTATTTCAACATTGAAATGATTAATCGATCTGAGTCCGTCTTGAAAAAGTTTGTTCGCCTGTGGAATTAATGATACAAAATCATATATTGAGACACTTTAATGAGCAAAGACGACGAGTGCCAAAAGAGTAGTCAGGCACGTTTGAAGATGAAAAAAAGTTCAGCACCTATGATTATTCATAATTCATTAGTTGGGTTGTGGAGATGACGTGAATAATGTCCGATCCTCATCAAGCTCAATCTGTCAAAATTAAATTTAGCATCTTATACATTATCAAGAGCCTCTCAGAAAAGCCATGAATACCAGAAAATCGCAATGGTGAGGGAGAGGGTAAGTGAAGAATCGGGATGCACTTCATTTTCCCTTTCAATGGAGCGGCGCCATTCTTCTTCGAGTGAATTCCACCATCTTCATAATGAAGAAAAAGAGGACAAATTGCGAGAGCATCTCTTTGAATTTGTCATCTTTGTGAAAAGTAAGAGCGGACGCGTCACTTTTCTTGAAAAGAAGGGTGAATGGAGGAAAGATAGTTTTCACTTGTCAATGGTCCTTCTTCTGGGCTATTCGAATTCGCAAAATCAAAATAAATATTGCTTCCTAATGATCATAAATTTGGGGTATGATATTTGTTGTGTATGATTTTCCTTTGAGCAACGAGCTCAATGTCAGTTGTGTGCTTGTCAACCTTTTCGTCCCTCTCTCTTATCTATTGGGTGTTAGTCATCAGGTGAATCCATATATCGATGCTTCGTTTCAAGAAGGGACCCCCCTATTGGCATGGGACCCCCCTATTCCGACAGAGCCTAAAATTCAATTATGTGACAGATACTGGCGCTGTTCTTGCAAAGGTGGCGAATTCGAACCAAATCCGGAACTTGTAAATAAATGTAGTGTCTACTTCATTAATACATTATTCAGGTGTAGCGAGTACTCAAGTCACGCGAATCAACTGATATTTACTCTGTGAAGACGTCAGACACCACATACTTTGCATTTCTTGAGTTAACCTAAGGCTATCGTTATTTCAACATTGAAATTATTAATCTACAGTGATCTGAGCCCGTCTTGAAAAAGTTTGTTCGCATGTGGAATTATGATACAAAATCATACAGAATTGTTAAATTCACATAAAATCAGTCAATTGCCTTTACAGCAACAATTGAATGCATGTGAATAGAAAAAAATATCCATCAAGCAACTTTTTGACAGCATCCAATCTTCACCGGTTGAAGAGCTCCAGTTATACTGCCAGAATTATATACCTGTAATTATTTTCAATGACATAATAAAAATAATAAAATCGCCTCTTACAATCCATCCATTTGCATCGCACTGAATTTTCATTGTAGGGTCGAAGATGAATCGAGGTTGTCGATTGATGTAGCAAATCGACGATCCAATAGGGCAAGCCATTTGCTGAGGAACACATTTTGATAAATCGCTAAAAGGAAATAACTCACAAATTTCCCGTCCACGTAAGATGTGTAGTTTCTCGTGAGAATATACTGGGGATTATCAGCAAGAATCTGTTCCGATCCATCGAATACGTACATGAACGGTTCGGCCGCGATGCAAGTTGTAGCTGACAACTTTTTTCAGAATTCCATCTTTCTTTCAAAACTTACGCTTTATGCATCCAACAGGGACGTCTCCATACAATCCACCCGGAGTTGAACCAGACATTACTCTCCACACTCCCAAATCCTCGCATTGCAACCACCAATCGGGAGATTGGAATTGATTCGCTTTATCGATAAATGCGAACGATGATCCATAAGAGCAGCGAAATTGCTGAAGACAACTTTTTGAGAATGAAGCGATGACTCACTTGGACATCGTTGACAATCTTCATCTTCTGTGAAGAATCGAGTGAAACTCCTGGAGAAGTTACTTGTGCTGATGTGAGATAGAGAAGATCAGGACAGCATTGTTCGTTTGTCTTCACCCATGCAGTGAAAGGAGCGACACAGCCACCGGCTGAGGGCATTTCGGCACCTAGTAGAATGCAACCAGTCTGAGTTCGATTGAGGAGTGTTGCCTCGCACTGAAAAGGGAATTTATATATATCTATAGAGAGAGTGGAGAATAAAGGAACCTGTGGATTGAGAGTGCAGAATGATCGACAAGTTTCAGTCGTGCGAGGGGTGAAGTCTATGACTTTCCGTTGAATATTCGACTGTTTGGATCGATAGCAAGCAGAGAGAGACAGCTGATGATTCTGTTTTCATAGATAATATGATATAAAAATACATACCTGAAAGAATGAGAAAAGAAAGAAGAAGCTCGGAGCTGGCATCAGTGGAGTCGGTGGTTCTGTTGTCTTTCTGAGAGAGTCCTTAGGGTATCCATGGAAGGGCGAATGTCTGGTCAGCAAAAGGAAGAAGGCAAGAGAAACTCTGCCTCTAGTTTTAGGAAGAATGAAAGATCTCTATTTGAGCTCTGTATTTGGCTGATTTTCGATTCGTCGCATCCGATGTTTGAAGATCATATCCAATGCAAATCTCCGTACACCACTGTAAGAAAACATGCGACTGATGTCGCGTTTCACTCGATACTCAACCTGCATTTCAGAATGGAAAGCGTAGCTCGGCGATAGTCTTTCATAAGCAGAATCACGGAGAGAGAATCAAGAGGTGTGAGGAACGAGAAAATGGTAGTGCAAATATCGCTGAATGAATTGAAGTCATTATTTTCTGATTGTGCCTTGTTGTACCTGTAAAATTCGATATTCACTCCGAACAAAGGCAGAGTTAGTTGAGTTGCTGAGCATCCATGCACCAGTACTATCGGAATCGCAGCCTAAAATTGAGTTTGTCTTGAGCAAATGGTGATCCATAATCACAACAACCTGAATTGCTAGCATACGAAAGAGTGCGTACTGAAGTTGTCGCGTCTTATCAGACATCACTTTAGTTCGTCGAAGAAATACGACGATTGAGATACTCGAGTAGATAATCAGGGTGATTGCACCACCAATAATAAAAGCAAGTATAGAAAGTCCGCAAATGGGGCGAAGATTCAAAAGATCATCGCGCTAAAATCAAAACTCGAGAATTACTACAATAACACAATTACCTTATAATCGCCAATCATCATTGCTCGATTCATTGAATCAACACCATATTTTGTCATAATTTGTTCTCTGAGCTCTTCACGAGCGACCGGAGTTGCCTCGAAAAGAAAGAAACAAGAGCATAGCCTGAAATTTGACCATTTGATACATCTTCACTTGCTAACATGCCTCACCACACGAGGAGGAGGACGAAAATAACCAAAACGAGCGATAATACGAATCGAATTTTCCCGAACAATCTCGTTTTCTCGGGCCTTGATTATAAATTTGTTTGAAACTTATAACTCTCGATTTTGATTACCATCGTACTGCCCAAAGCCGATAAAGAAAATTTACAGCAACAATTATTATGAGCGAACCGTAGCACGTAACATAGAGACAAACGAAAATCTGAAAGGGTAGATTTGAACAGTTAGAGTCGAAAAATTGTTACTTGGCTGTCTGAGCCCAGCAGTGTCAAGCAAAACTTAAAATCGAGAGTAATTATTTTCTAAATGGAAATTGCGATTTATACAACACAAAAAAAGCGTTTCCTCCTGAAGGATAAATCCTGCGGCAGAACTTACAACATCATTTGCAACAAAAATAATCTAAAAATGAGTGCAATGAAGAGTTAACCAAAGATTTTGTAGATACCTGAAGATACTTGAAATAACCAACTTCAGCGCTCGTTTTGAAAACAATACAATACAGCAGAATACATCCAAGCAGAATACCAATCCCTCCAATAAAACGATAAACATCGTGCTTCAAGAACAAACTTTACAGAAATTCACTGCTTCAAGAGTGTTCAAGTCGATAATCCAAATCATCGTTGCCGAAACTGAAATTAGAATTGAAGAAGTTTTCTGAAGTAGCAACGTGTAACCAGTAATCAGTTTGCTTCGAGAGTTGCGTTTCTCGCTGTAAATTGCATATTAGATCCATCAGAAAGACGAGTGCTTAAAGAGTAGTCAACTACGATTGAAGATGAAAATTCACGGCTCCAAAAAGATTTGAATTTTGCTAACGTTCATTAGTCCGAAAGCCGAAACTAAGGACACTTATTTATCAGGAATCCCAGGATTGGAATCTTTCAAATTAGAATTAGTATCTTCAATATATTCGAAGGGGGCAAAGCAAGTGAATAGTCGGAATGCACTTCATTTGCCCTCACAATGAATCGACGCCTTTGTTCTTTAAGAGAATTGCGACCCGGCATCTTCTTAGTGAAGGGAAGAGTACAAATTGCGAGAGAATCTCTTTTGAATTTGTCTCTCGATGAAACGCAACGACGCGTCACTTTGTTAGAAAGAATGATGAAAGGGACGGAGAATGATGAAAGGGACGTTCCTTCGTTTGTGAAAATTCCTTGCCGTTCTCGAAAACCCTCATCTCCCTCACAGTAAAAAATACTAATAGTTGTTTTCAAAGTTTGCAAATTTCGGCACGCAATTTTTTGTGTGTGATTTTCCATTGAGCAACGAGCTCAGTTGTGTGCTTGTCAACCTTTTCGTCCCTCTCTCTTATCTATTGGGTGTTAGTCATCAGGTGAATCCATATATCGATGCTTCGTTTCAAGAATGCTTCCCGCTAAACTCGAAAATATTCAATGTTATAAGCTCGATCTTTTTCACGGATTAGTTAGTTCTACCGTATGGCCGATTCATTGAGAATTTCTTTGTTCGTGTTGCGAAATTCATTGATTCCGCGATTCAGAAACTAACTGAAATGGGTCTCTTTTCGCCAAAGAAGAAGAAGGAAACTGCTCCGACGACTCAAGAATCAATCGAGAAATTGAGAGATTTAGAGGATCAACTGATCAAGAAGCAAACTTATTTGGAGAGGAAGATTCAGGAGGTCGGTTTTTTTAATTGAAAAAGTGTATTATTTGTTATGGCTCATTTTCAGGAAGTGGCCACAGCTGTCAAGCATGGAACTGCCAATAAGCGTGAAGCACTTCGTGCTCTCAATAGAAAAAGAGCTCACGAGAAGACATTAGAGCAAACATTCGGAACACTTCAAACGATCGAATTCCAAAGACAGGTTTGAGTGGTTTCAAGCCATTGGGAAAGATTCGATTCGTTTCAGTCTCTGGAGAATGCCTCATCCAACGTCGAAGTGTTGAAAGTGATGGGTGCAGCGAGTAAATCACTCAAGAATGCACTCGGAAACATGAATGAGGAAGATGTGAGCTTCAGTTCACTTGTATTCACGTTGTATTTCACTACACTAAATGCATTGAAAAATATTAGATTTTCACTTTTTTTCTGGCAATATTTTGAGTTTGATTGCAGGTTCATAACATGATGGAGGATATAGCTGAGCAGAAGGATCTCGCAGATGAAATTGGAAATGCCATCTCCAGTCCCTCCAATTTCGCTGCTGCTTTTGATGAGGATGAACTATTACAGGAATTGGAGGCACTCGAGTTAGAGGATCTCGACCAAAAATATCATGTGGTATGAAAGCTTTTCTTCCTTATCACTTGCAATGACTCATTGACTCGTAAGTGTTGACTATCGTTATCGTTATTCCCCTTATTCAGACGGATCCTTCACCTCTTCCTTCACTTCCTGATGTTCCACTTCGACCAATGGCGGGAAGTTCGAAAAGACACGAACAAAAGGATGATTTGGATGCTCTCGCAGATTGGGCCTCCGATTCACAAATTATGAAAATGTAAAAAAAAAACAAGGTAAACGTCGCCACTCAACGTTTTCTGTTACTCTCTACATCTGGTGTTCTTGTGAACCGATGTTTTTGTATTCACTATACCCGTTACTCGTAATGATAATGTAAATTTTGTGCAGTCGTTCTACGGTCGTTTATAACTACCTAAGCTATAATTCTTGTCTTCTCTCATGGCTGTATTTGATAACAAAACTATAAAGTTCGGCAGTTTATTTCAACCTCAATGTTGACCATCTATTCACTCATTCATGCCTCATTGGGAATCGTCGGATTTGTGGCTAACTCACTTCTTATTGTTGCCATTATTATTTCGAGGAGAAATACATTCTTGAAAGTTTGTTAAAATTAATCATATGAGAATCATCGTGAGTCTAGACTTATACGCTTCTTCTATTCAACTCTGCAGTGACCGATTTCATAGCAAGTGTAACAGATGGAATGACCATGATACGGTATCTTCGGCCACTTTATTTTTACCATTGAACAGATTTCCCTCATAATCTTGATTGAGGATTGTTGTTGATCAAGTATCGATAGTCTACATATACAATGGGCCGTGTGGACTAATATCTGAAATGGAATGCTTCTTTATGTACAGTCTAATGCTTCATCTGACCATGCATTCCATTGCACTTATCGCCATTTCCTTCTGGTTCAGGTGAGTCCATCTACTCTCATGAATGGATAACTATCTTACCAGATCAATTACTCTAATTGGATTGACTCCTTCTAAAGTCCGACTGCAGATAATCTGTCTAATCGTCCTGGCGCCTAGTTTAATTCTACATGTATGAGCCACACTTGAATCGAAAAAAAAGAACAATGTAAAATTGCAGGTTCAACTCCTTTGGGCCTGTTCTCCGAGAAACGAAATAGTAGAAATTTTGACTCGGATTTATCCCAATTTGAACACTTCGGAACTCACTCTCACTGGTTAAGATCGCTAAATTGAGAGCTGTATAATATTTTTTCAGGGAGTGTATCAACTTTGGGACCGCACACCTCAGCTTCGACTCTTTATATCTGTATTCTTCCTATTATTGCGTATACAATAATTATTATGAAGCGGAGAACAGTAAATAGATAATAAATCATGATCACACACTTTTGTTTAGGTGAAAAGAAAGCTCTCGGAGATAACATCTATGAGCAAGCGCACAAAATCGATGCACGAAGCACTAGTCAGGGTATAATACTGGAAACAAAATACAATAGCAATGAAGATAATTGTAGGCGTTGACTGTTCATGCATTTCTTCCTATTTCTTTGTTTGCTGGAATTGGATCATTTCAACTTCTTTCTCTCGGTGTTCCAAGAAGCGAATTTCTAGAAAGTTTTGCCACAATGGTTAGTAAAAATTATGTTTTTTGTCCATAACCGTTTTGAGGGTGTCTCATTTCCTTCAGTCGCTAATCCAATACTCACTTTCTATTTCGTTGCACAACTGAGAAGGTTAATTTATCAAATATTTATCCTTGATAACGTTCGCTTAACCGATTATTAGGTCACTTTTCTGCGCAACGGCGAAGAACGGAGAAAATAGAACCGTCGGCACAAGCGTTACAGTAAAGCCATCCATATCACCTAACATGTAATTCATAATATTTATTTTGTGAAGCTGTACCAAATAAAAAAGAATGTAAAAATGGGTTAAGTTGGTTCCACAATCATATGATAATATAATTTCACAAAACTATCATGTAACTTATAATAGTTGAGTATTATTTTTCATTTGGGAACTTTTCTCACCCATTTCTCTTCCGTTCCATTCGTCTGTCTTGTGCTCCAATTGCTATGAGAGAAATGAGAATCGGAGGACTAGGACGAGTGAGAGAGGCGAAAGAGAGAAGAGAAGAGACTCCAAATTTCCTCCCACTGCTGTCATACTGCTCTTTTTATCCACACTCCTCGTTCGATTTTTGGGTACGTCATTTTCTTGTGTTCCCATTGTTTCCAAGTTGCTTGAACTACTCGTGGTTCTCTTTCAGAATGCCAATTCACAATCAGCCCGGAGGATCAAATGAAAGCGGAGGTTTGATTGCAAACTAATCTAATTGGAAGAATTGAATAATTATAGGATGGATGCCCAGACCAAGCGATAGCGTCGATATTCCCCCTGGACTTGAGTATCTCACCCTCGTCGACTACATCTTCGTCAAACAGGTTAGACATTCTAGCGGGTTATTCTTAAAAACGAACAAGGACAATACATTTCAGAGCTATGAAAGTTGGGAAGTCTCATTGGGTGTTGAAACTAGGAATAAGTACGTTCTCAAGAATGCTGCAGGTCAACAAGTGAGTATTATTATAGTGTTCACTATTCCCCAATGGCCTTGCTAGGTGTACTACGCTTACGAGGAGAGCGATGCATGTGCACGTTCGTGTGAAGGAAAAGATCGAGGATTCATTCTTCATGTTATTGATAACTCGGGAAGAGTAAGCATTTCGTAAGAACCAATCAATGAATACATTCAGGAAGTAATGAGAATAATTCGTGAGTATAATGAATGTGCGGGATGCTGTGGAGGATCGTAAGTTGTTCGTGAATTTGAATAAATAAGATAAAATAAATCAGATGTGCGGGATCCGGATCAGCGTATTCTCATCAAGTTACTGTCGAGGCTCCGCCAGATAATATCGTGCGTGATAATGAGCTTACCCTTGATCTTTGATCTTTTCAGATTGGCACCGTATGCCAGTGCGCATCAAGCACGATGTATTCCTATGAGATATCTGATCAGGACGGAAAAGTATATAGTTCAGTATGTAGCTGTAAATGAACCTCCACTTTGTTTTCAGCCTGTTCTTGTTGTCGACAGTCCAGGATTCTTCAATATGGCATTCGGAGAGGCGCACTCCTTTTCGGTTAGATACTTTATGAAAAATATTCTCAAAATAATTGCAGATAAAAACCAATTCCGGAAGTGAAATCGGTGAAATTCGCAAAGAGTGGTCGGGTTTTCTGCAGGAACTGTTCACTGATGCTGATAATTTTGGTGTGAAATGTAAGCATTTTCAAATCCGACTGAAAAAAAAACAAATTATATCTAGTTCCTCTTGATTTATCAGTATTCGTGAAGGCTACTCTTATCGGAGCAACTTTCCTTATCGTGAGTGTTCTCATCTAGAATTTTCAAAGATCTTCATTTCAGGATTTCGTTCACTTTGAGGAAAGCAAGTAAAACTGTCGATTTTTCTTTTAAAATGTCCAAGAAATCATCAATTGTGACTTTACAATTCACTAGTATTCACAGATTGTTGTACCAATACAAGAAACAATTGAAACAGTAAAAGGAATGATCTAAAGAACTGTTACTACGTTTTTCACAAAACTTGACAAATAAATTGTACGCGCGTATGGGGAAATTGACGACTAACTGAAAAGGCGCCCGACCACACCAAATGCCTATAAATACGTTCAAATAGAGTTTCTTCGCACCAAAATTGTTTTAATACTTAATAGCAGTTGATTTTAGGGGACTTTTTTACATCCGTGCCGGGCCCCGCCCCCTTGACTCCACCCCCTCCAAAGAGGGTGGAAGGGGCGGGCTTTCCCTACCTCCAGGAGGAGGAGGTGGGGAAAGCCCTTCCAAAAATGTGCCGAGAGGTTTCCCTCTCGAGCAGAGGTTCCCCTCTAGCGAGCAGCAGCAAGGCGATCTTTTGAGAGCGTGAGATAGGGATGTTATAGGGAGAGCGCGTGCTAGACGCGACAGGTTAGAGACAGCGGGGAGAGGCGAGAGAGCGCGGCGGTGGAGGGGGACGCTCTCCCTCCTCTCTGGGTGACGCAAGAGAGGAGGGGAGAGGGGAGGGAAGTAGGGGGAGGGGCAAGAGGCAGGGGGAGGAGTGGCGAGAGAGTGAGGGGGCGGGGCCCGGCACGGATGTAAAAAAGT
>LS485348.1:6796-23950 GCA_900490705.1 Pristionchus arcanus
TTTTATTTTTTTTTTTTTTTTTTTTTAGCTTTTTTAGCTTTTTTTTTGTTTTTCTTTTTGTTTTTGTTTTTGGTTTTTTTTTTAGTTTTTCTTTTTGTTTTTGGGGTTTTTTCATTTTACTGGCACATTCCCACTAAATCGATACAATAGATAATGAGTGAGAGAGAGGGGGGGGGGGTAATGGGACGCAGGAGACCTCTGCGTGTAACGAACCTTTCATACTTCATTTGATTCCTCTACACTTGCTCATCTTCATTTCTTACTTGCACTATCCTCTTCATTCCTGCTTCACTCTCCATTTCTCCATTTGACTCTTCCAATTCGTTTCCTTTATCGATCCGGGCGTACGGTAGCTGCAGCATACTGTAATGGTATTATTTCCAGTCGCCAATCCGACTCGGTCCGCCATCTACTCGTCACTGGGGGATACGGTATTCTCAGGTACGGTCGCTTGCATTGGTCGAAAAAATGTCAAATAGGTTCTGTATTGAGGCTCTCTCTCTTCAAATTTCAACCTATCGGGCACCTTGTGAATAATGTTCCCGTGTTTGGTAGGGCACCATATCGATTTGTTTACATGCTTCTCGATGATTAGTCGCTTGTTCTCACCTCACAATTCATCCCGGATGCCCAGCTGACTTCAGTAATTGAGTCCTCTCAGCTCGCTCCTTGCACTCCAAATCATTGCTTAGTGCTCTGAAAATTATGATTTTATTTTTTTCTAAAATATCACATAAATTAGAGGCTATAGTGAAAAATTAGACTTTACATCACTACACTTTACATCACCTTGTCGAGCTGGTTTCCTTCACTTTTTTTTGTGGAATTGCTTTTAATTTTTGCATTCTGTTAGATTTAAGTTTCGTATAATGCACAAGAGATCAAATAATGCAACGGGCTTGGTACACTAGCCACGACTGAATTGTAAGCAATGAATCAATGATTACAGTCGCCCTATCGCTGTTGGAGGGACGTCTTTCCGTTTCCCATGCTCTCTCGTAGGGAACAGCGAAGAGGAGTCTCCACTCAGGTACCATATTTTACTACTTAATTGTCACACAACACTTTGAAATACAAAAAAATAAAAGTGCTTTCGAAGCATGCAATATGATGTTTCAATCTGAATTTTATTAGGTAAACTTATGTCCTAGGAGCGAAACATTATGTTCGATATCAATTTGTTTCTGTTCCTCACCTCATAAGTACAATTTATCCCATCCTGATCTGCGACCGTCTGGGTACTGTAGTTATCGATCGGTGTCGGAATTACGGAAGTCTCTCTTTACTACACGTACGATATCTGGAAGGAGTAATTCATTGTTTCAAGGTCCCTCTACTCTTCCCCTTCCTCGTCTCTCTTCTTCTCTATTCGGCAAAGGGAGTGCCAGTCGGGAGGAGTCCCTTCTCTCATCAGGTACCATCTTTACTGGATTTTCTTTTATAAAGACTGACATGGTGTGCTCCCTTGATGCACTACGGTAGGCATCTCCTCATTCGGGATTCTCCTCTCGGTATACGGTAGTCGCACGGGCGCCATATCGATTATCTGCAATGAATAATTCATTATTTCCAGTCCCTTCTCTTCCTCTCTTCTTCTCTTCTTTCTCGTCTTTCCAAGGGACGAGCACTCGGGTTTATCCCCATCACTCATCAGGTACATAATCACAATAGTACGACCATAGTTGAAAGGGGTAAGTTGAACCTATTTTTATTCACAAAGTATGATGCGATTTTTGTTAAAAAAGAGCAATTTTTAAAGACATTTTGTTCCCGAATTAAAAAAAAATCTAGCAAGGTATGAATGACTTCCATGACTTAGATTCATACTTTTCCTATTCCTAGGACACTTTTCAATTGTGAGTACTCAGCACTAGAAAGGGAAAAAACCACTGACCATAATGAGCTCCTTTTGCTCGTCTGCTTGAATTGGAGTACGGTAGTCCTCCCTCTCTTTGGGTAGTGCAACTTGCTCGCAACCTGAAATCATCATCTTCAAATATTTATTCTCTTGCATTTTTCCAAAATCGTGAAATTACCCCTCCTATTAGATTCGTACTTCAAATATGTTTGAAAATATTATAAAGTCGATCAATCTTGATCATACCTCTCTTTTTAGACAATCATACAAATAGTCTCTTTTTATTTAAAATATTATTCCACCTGAAACAATAACTCACCTCGTATCATTTCCGAGTCCCTCAATCGATTCCTCCCTTATCACATGCGGCGTATCGCTCTGATACAGTAGCTCACCGGCTGGACCTCGAGTATTCTGTAATGATTACTTGAATAATTTCAGTTCCCTCTTCTCTCATTGCTATGGAGAGACGAGATGCTCTTCATTTCCCGTGATCTCTCGGAGGAGGAAAGGAAGAGGAGAAGAAGATATCCACCCAGGTATGACCCACTAATTGATCGTCACTAAATCATCCAAAACTGAGATTAATAGCGGCCGATTTACTGTTTCACGATTACTTTATTGTCTTGTAAGCGTTGTTGTACGTTGTTGTATTTTATGCTGGTTCTAATTTAAAAATATTCGTATGCGATTAGCCTGACTTTCCTAACTATTACTACAGTGTAATTTTCCAATCGGAACAGCTTGCGAATTCTATCAATGTTGTGTGAAACATTGACTCACCATATCTCCCAATCTCTCCATTCTCTTATCCCTCGCTGTTCTCTCTTAGATACGGTAGTTCCCATGGGGTACGGTAGCAGCATCGATCCGTCTAAAATTATCAATATTTTCCAGTTACCGTCCCTCTCGATCTCTCCATTCTCCATGCTCTCTCGCCTGTCTGACCGTCAAAAGAGAGAAGGGGAAGGGATTCACTCATATTCAGGTACCGTTTCATCATTATCTTGCCAGTTCAAAATTAGTCAGAAATGGCTAACCTTTAGTACGGTAGTGGAGTACTGTAGCAGATTACGGTAGTGGAGTACGGTAGGAGTGGACGGTGGGCAGAGGGTAGCCGCATGCCGGCGCCTGAACCAGAGATTAACACACTGTTTGACGGCACTTGGAATCAAGAGTGTTACTTCTAAGTCGAGTTAAATTAGCGTGTTTTTAAAGAGAACCCTGGGTGTTTTTGGACCCAAACAAATATTTTTGTGCTTTATAATTTATGTTGTGTTTTTGAGTCACCCACTAACCTAGTAATCTGTGGTGGTACAAGAGCGTGAAAAGCCATTTGTGGTAGGGCAACGATTTTATTTGGTATTTCTAATATTAGTGAGATCACACAACACTGCACAACAGAAAACAGAGTGCTGCCTCATCGAATGAAAATAGGGAGTGTTTTACACCGAATGTTCTTGAGCCCAAATACGTAGCTTACATGATACTTGAAAATTGAGGGAATCTTCGTATTTTCGAAATAGCGCTGATAACTGACCTTGACCACACATGGTGGAAGGCTTCCCCGGACATGCTCTCTTCCTACAACACGTCACACGGGGGGAGACTCTGAAATATAGGAATATTTATTTCCAGTTCATTCGCCTCTTCTGGTTGAGAGAGATTCTCTCTTCATTCCGCATACTCTCTCAAGGGCGGAGAAAGGAAGGAAGGAAGAGGAGGGATTCGCAACTACTTGTCACTACTCAGGTACGGTAGCACCGGTAATCAATAATTAATAATAATTAAGATACAGTATGCCCAGATGCTTTACGCAATTTTTCCTTGGGTTCCCGATCGATAGTTACCGTAATTACTAATTCTCACCTCAAACAGGAATTGAGGGGGGAGAACACGGCGATAACGCGCACACCGACGTGTAGAAAAGAGGCGGTATAACTGAAAAATATAAATTAAATAACGGCCTCTGAGCACTTGAAAGAACCCTCTACATTTGCGTTTCACGAGCGATTTTTCGATATTCTGTGATATTTGATCTTTTGATTACTCACCAAATTGAAGCAAAGATACCACGGGATCGTGGGCAGTAACGCAGAGACCACGATAACTCGCGAAGTGGCGTTGGCGAGGCAAAGGAGGGCACGGATACTGTAATCAGTTCATCAATCAATAAATCGATAATTGTAGATCGTTGTCGGCTCTTCTATCGGCTACAATCGAGTGAGAAGGAAGGACTGAACGCCCGTTACTCACAAGGTACATTTTCACTAATCAATTTCATCTAGGAATCCTAGGTTATTTTGTGTTCCATGCAGCAATCATCAAAATATTGTCACAGCTTTTGTCTGATTGATCAATAAGTGAAAGGTTACTGTTGCAATCAATGCGCACCTTGTAAAACGGCTGATCATCAACACTGGGCTTACGGTAGCTGATAGGGGCTGAGGGATACGGTACTGCAAAGAAATCTGTTAAAAGTTGCATTTTTCATGGTATTCTCTCCATGAAAGAAAGTCGCAGTTATTGTGTTTCATGCGATATCAAATTGACTGGCCTACCATATACAATCCATCACGAAAAAGACGCATCCGTGGGCAGCGTGGCACAACAGAGACTGAAGACGTACGGTAGATGGAAGAGAGGGTACGGTAGATACTGTAATCAATCAATCGATAATTCCAGCTGCACTCTCTCCTCCTCTTCCTCTATCTCAACTACACGGATGAGAAGAAAAGGGAGATATCGAATTGTGAGGTATGCTAGTGGATGACTAGTTTGGGATAGGTCGATCGATCAGTAATGTTTCAGCTATTATAGCCAAAGGTAAGAGCGATGAAAATGATGCTCAATAGGAGGGAAACTGTAATTGGTACTGTACATGGATGTATTTTGATGAGGAACAATGAAGAAGGAAGTGCGAGAAAGGAGAAAAAGGAGAATACTCACGTGAATATGTAGAGCAAAGTAAGACAAGAAACGAGCAGATGCTGTGAAGAGAAGAGGACACAATGAAGAAGAGAAGAGACTCGATCGATACTGTACTGGAAAGTATTGATTGAATGATGAAGAATACTGTAGCATCTATGAAGTAAGAAGGGAAGAATGACTCACTTGCAAATTGACAAGATAGAGCAGGATGAGTACGGTGAGTTGGACGAGTAGGCGAATGGGGGGAGCATTGGATGGTGTGGTAGGACGACGAATGGGAAAGAAGGGACGAGAGAGGTGAGCTGGTGTAGCTTGGTCCGGAAGCAGGGACGTACCCTTGCAACCGGCCATTCACCCTCTATCCCAATTCCACACCATCGACCCGAGTGATGCTCAACCCCCTGCGACACGAAACCACCTGGAAGAAGGGAACAATTGGAGATGGATCTCTTCCCACTCTCCATTCCACATCATCGTTTTCTGATCGACTAAAGGAGAAGAAACAAGTCAGTCGTCGATGCCCATAACTACCGTAACCCCCTCCCCTCTGCCTACCGTACCTTAGAGTGGGAGTGGCAGCGTATTACAGATCGCCTCGAACGAGCGGAGGTCGGGCAGATCAGTCTTGGCCATCGCGCTGAAAGGAGATTAATCGATATTTTGTCCCAATTCCATTTTTTTGTGATACGGTAGCTTATCGATTTATCCGCTACCGTATCCCTTCTCGAATCGATACCATACTCACTACAGTAACTCACTGGAAAGCGGCGAATGCGGCTCCGTGGGTGGCCTGTACCCAATCGACCTTCTGACGCGGTCGGGCAGCCTGTCCGTCGTACTCGTTCGCCACCTGAAAAATCGATAAATCGATACTGACTACCGTATGCCGATCGTTCCTACCGTTTCCCATCCCTTTTCCTCTCACTCACCGTCGTCGCGTACTCTTCGCCCATCGACACCAACTGATCGAATCCGTCCAGGAAGGCGGTCGTCTGAGTGACGAAACGCTGCAATCCATCGATTACCGTACCCCTCTTCCACTACCGTAACCATTCCCTGACTACCGTAATCCTTCCTAGCTACCGTACCTTGAGGATGCGTCGCTTGCTGCGGTCCTGCACCATTCCCTGAGTCAGGCGAGGAATGGCGCTCTCAACTGCCGCACGGATTCTCTTGTGGCGACCAGCGACGATGACGGCGATCTTGCGCCATTCTCCCTCAATGGCCTTGTCTCCTCGTCCCATCATCTGAAATACGGTAGATGCAGGTCACGGTAGCTAATGATGTGAGTACTGTAACTAAGGTACGGTAATTGGGTTACTGTAACTAAGGTATCTATCGGGGAGTACTGTAATGCGGTCTGACCTTCTTCTCCAATCCACCTCCTCCCAAATATGCTGCCATGCGGAGCTTGAGCTCTGCCACATCAGCAGCGAGAGGGCTGATGGCGGGAGGAGCAGCAACGGCTGCAGCAGCTGCAGCTGCAGCAGGAGGGGGCGGAGTCACGACGGGAGGGAGAATGGCCGGAGCAGCCAGAGGAGGCGGAGCCGCAGCAGCGCGAAGCTGGAATACGGTACATTTACCAGTGGGTACGGTAATATTTGGATGCCGTACATTCCACGTAAGAGGCCTACGGAAGCTAATTGATACGGTAGCTACGGGATACGGTAAGTGTGGGATACGGTACCTGTGCGAGTTCCTTGAGGGCGTCATCGCGCTCTTGCTTGAACTGCTCAGCAGTAACTCGCTCCATCTCCACCTGCATATCGATCTCTCTAATGGCCTCGTCCCTCTCCTCCTTCATCGCATCGCGCTCCATCTCCACTTCAAAGATCCGATCCGCGAAGTCGACTGCCATCTCACGGTCCGCTCTCTCGCGGATGTCCGCGTCCGCCAGAAGGCCGCGCACCTCGTAGGCGTCCGCCTCAGCCACCTCTGCACGACGCTCCACGCCCATCACATCGACCATGAGCTGGCCATACTCAAGTCGCCTGTAATTGCATCATCATCATCATTCTGACTCTCTCACTTTCCTGTGATCTCTCGGTTTCTCTGACCGACGAGAGATCGCACCGAGATGAGAGAGTGATCGACCATACACACATGAAACCAAAACCCAACTGCTTTTTTTGATTACGGGGGTTTTCGAATAATAGATTATTTTCCTGGTTGCTCGTAACCGAAAACAACTGGGTATGTTTTAAAACTTGTTTTAAAATGCCCACCCCTTCAAACTACAGTATCCTATTGATCGTCTACCGTAACCCTGAATCACCACAAAGACGGCCCACTTACGCCTTTTTGAGGAGGGGACATCCCTCGCAGGAGTGGTCGACTCCGTGCTGGTCCTCACTGAAATGGATAGGGTTACTGTAGAGAATGAGGTACGATAGGCATATCACGGGTTACGGTACTCTAAGGAGGATTACGGTAGATGTGGGTCTATGGATGGATAATGAAAATATGAATTTTGATAATTCCCAACTTTTGCACAACAGCTTCATGCACAGAAAACATAGTGTTAACTACCGTATTCAGATAAATCAATAATTGCAGGTTACAGTACCTCTGCTCTTCGGGAGGGAAATCGAAGGAGACGTCGTCCATGAAGACGTCATCGTCCATCGTGTCTCCGTCCAGCATGACGACGGTCGTCTCCTCATATCTGCAAGTGAGTCCAATCATCGATTGATGATACGGTAGACCAGTGTGGAATCGAGAACTAACTAGTGGAACACAAAACATGATTGCGCCCGGGTGAATCGGGGTTTCGGGGGTATTGCGATAGGTGCGGATTACCGTAACCCGAGTGTTAGAGTACCGTACCCGTAGTCCATCTGGTCCTCGGCCGGTAGATCAGCAGGCGGTGGGGAGAGACGGCGGACAGCGACCAGAGGAGCGTTGCGAGTGGCCGCGTGCTCGCTCATGTCCATGCTGTAAGAATTATGGTAAGCACTGGAATCGATAACTGGTCGGATACGGTAGGATTACGGTACCTGTTGTCCTCCATTCCCTCCTTCGATCTTCTCTTCTTCGCCTTCTGACGTCTTTCCTGTCTCTCCTCTTCTTCCATCGCCAGCCGATCGCATTCCCTGAAGAAACCCTCGTGGTAATTCCTATCTTGCTTCTTGACAAGCGAAGCAATCGTAGTATTAGTGCACAGACAACTTAGTGTTCACTACCGTATTCAGATCAATAAATCAATAATTACAGGTATAAAGTACCTCTTCTCATCGGACGGGAGGGCGACGTCTTCGACATCCATCATCATCTCGTCGTCATCGTCCATTCTGATGACGTCATCGTCGATAGGCGCCTCTCTGCAAGTGAGCCAATAATTTATCGATTGCTGATACTGTAGACCAGTTTGGAATCGAGAACTGGCTAGCGTAAAACGAAACGTGATTACGCCCGGGTGAATTGGGGTTTGCGATAGCTGCGGAGTACCGTAACCGAGTGTTAGAGTACCGTACCCGGGCTGGTCCATCTCCTGATCGGCCGGTGGTGCATCGGCGGGAGGGGAGAGACTGCGGCGCGCGACGGGAGGAGCATCCGTCTCCATTCTGTAAGGGATCAGGATTACTGTATTCACTTGAATCGATAACTGGTCGGGTACGGTAGACTAAGGTACCTGTTCTCCTCTTCCTTCTTCTTTCTCTCTTCCGCTTCCTTCTTCTCATCATCCTCCTGTTTCCATCTCATTCGATCATACTCCCGAAAGAAGCCTTCATCGGACTTGGGCACCTGCCCAGTGGCTTCGACCCACTGCTTGTACTGCGCCCTGAACGAAGCACCCCATCATTCTACAACCATTATCGATCCATTCATCAAGTACTACGGTAGCTTGCAAGTCCTACGACGGTAGCTTGCAAGTCCTACTACGGTAGCGGGTTACGGTAATGGTACCGTACAGGAGCTCTTGGCGCTCCGCCTCTTCTTCGGGCGTTCGATTCTTCGCCTCTTCCTCGGCTCTGAAATGGTCGGGATTACGGTAGGCACGAAAATCGATAAATGGTACGGTAAGTAAGGGAGAGAGTATAACGGTAGTGCGTACCTTTCCTTCTCCTTCTCTCTTTCCTTCTCCAGTCTCTCCTTCTCTTCTAGTTCCCATTCTTCCCTTCTTATCATCCTCATCAACTCTTCATCCGATGGAGGCACTTCCCCACGCTCAACCATCGCCTTCTTCTTCGCATCCCTGAATGAAACACCGATCATACTGGTTCATGTCCATCGATAATGCCCAGGTAGTACGGTAGGTATCTAGCGTAAAACGGCACAACTACGGTAGGATTACGGTACTA
The DNA here is from genome assembly GCA_900490705.1 of Pristionchus arcanus. Lineage (NCBI taxonomy): Eukaryota > Metazoa > Nematoda > Chromadorea > Rhabditida > Neodiplogasteridae > Pristionchus > Pristionchus arcanus. The sequence goes on from LS485348.1 coordinate 15,887, forward strand.
CGATAGGTGATACGGTAGAGGGGGATTACGGTACTACAGTAGGATCGGGATTACTGTAGAGTGAGATACCGTACATGAGGCGGAGGCGGTGCGTGTGCTTCGTGAGCTTCTCCGTCATATGCTCGCGGAATTCGGCGGCATCGGCGCTGCAATATTCGCGTTTCATGTCTAGTCAATCGATGGAACTACGGTAGAAAGATTTAGTATCGATCGATTGGACTACAGTAGAGGGGGGAGTACAGTACCTCAGTCTCGAATCACGCTTCATCACGTCCGACAGACGGGATGGGGAAGGACGTCGAGTAGGAGGACGACGAGGAGGAGGGAGAGCTCCGGTCGAGAAGAATGCCGCGGCCTGAGGCACCGTGAGCGCATCCTGCAGGCCGGCCTCCTTGAGCAAGCGCACTCGAGCCGTTATGAAGGCCGAGTACTCCTCGCTGACTCTGAGGCATGGATCGGCCACTTGGAAGGCCTTTCCATCCTCTCCCACTCGCAGCATCGAGAGACGCGTCTGCAATGGAATACATTAATTCAGCTCTCACTCTCTTTTGCCTTGCAATATTCACGTTTCATGTGCTGGCCTTTTGCTCACCCTTTTCCCTACTACTAGACTATTATGGATCGATAGGACTACGGTAGAATGATCTATGATCTACGGTATTTCGGATTTCTCAAACCGCGAAAAATGACGTTTCCTGGAGCTCTCTAGTGCTGTCTAATCGGCGAGAGAGCGGGGAAAATAGAGAGAGAGAGATACTCACCGACGCTCCACGAACATCGACGTGAAGCGACGACAGGATGGAGTCCGACGGCCGTCCGAAGGCCAGCAGTGAGGAGGTGGCGAGATTGCCGTCGGCGGCAGTCGTCGTCACGTGCAACATGAGGTTGCCGACCTCATCTGAAAGGATACGGTAGGGTACGGTAGACAATTGGGGAGTGATCGATTGATTCGAGGGGGTACGGTAGACTAATTATCGATCGATTTTAAGGCGGATACGGTAGGTTGGATTATCGATTTTCGGAGTGAATACGGTAGGCTAGATGGCTCACCTGCAGACCTGCCTTCGATCTCCCGACGGGACATCAAGTCCGCGCGAGCGCCGACCACGTGGCCCAACACCGCCTGCAAGGAATATTGATTTATTGATTGACCCAGAAGCTACCGTATCCCATGTATTGATCGGGGTACGGTTTTGGATGTAATATTCTCAAACCCCCAGGTGATTATGAGTTTCGGTTTTCGAATTTTGCGAAACTGTCAAAATATTGATCGAAAGCTACCGTACTCATCTTTCAGTTATCGATTAATGGCTACCGTACTATTTCAGTGGTTGGATCAAGAAGTGAATGTGCATACCTCCCACTCCTCCATCGACACCTCCTTGACGACTTCTTCCTCTTCTTCCTTCACTTCTTCATCCACATCCATTCCTTCCTCTTCCTCTTCTTCGACCTCCATGGCCTCCTCCACTCCTCCTCCATCCTTCTTCTCCTTGGGTCCCTGAGGTCCCTGGGGTTCCTCGCCCGCCGGCTTCTCCCCATGCTGCTCCTGAGTTGCTGCCTCCCCGGCCGGAGGGGGGACCGGGGCCATCTTCGGCTCGGCGGAGTCGTCGGGCTGCTCGAGCTCCAGGGGTAGAACGTCCGCCGACGTCTCCCCATTCTTCTCCTCGCTTGCTTCCTCCCCGGTCGGAGGGGGAACCGGGGTCATCTTCGGCACGGCGGTGCCATCGAGCTGACGGTGCTCCTGAGGTCCTTCGCCCGCCGGCTTCTCCCCTTGCTTATCCTCACTTCCCTCCTCCCCGGCCGGATGGCGAACCGGGGCAGTAGGCTCGGCGGAGCCGTCGCGCACGTGAGAGCGACTTCCAAGCATGATTTTACTGCAAATGGGGTTCGTTTGACAAGTTAGAATGCGGTAGGAAAGGGGAGTACGGTAGGTGATCGCGACGCGAAAATAAATGGTACGAGAATGGCAGGCGCACTCGCGTTTCAGAACTGCTTGATGAAGCAATGGGGATCAAAGACCAAAGATCAATCAGGGGTCAGAAGAAAGATAATGCAAGATGAATGTACGTGGTAAATATATGTTTCACAGGCCTGAGACGAAGGAAGGAACGAGGAGGAGAAGGAAGATGAGATGAGAAGGATGCGGATCGAAGAGAGGTCAGTTAATATTCATTCTATTACCGTAGATGGGTAAGCCTAGTTGTGAAGGGAGTATAATACCAATAATGGGAGGGAGGCGTTTAACGAAGTGATTGCCTGTTTCAGAAGCGCTAGGAAAGTAGTTGGTGCTTGATCACGGTAGATGGCATACTATTCGCAGGAAGTTAGAAGGTAGATAAAAGAGTGATGATAATGGACTATCAGAATCGCATATCTAGATAAGAGCTCTTTATACATGTCAATTCATCCTTGAGTTAGTTCCGAATATAACGAAGGAAGGGAGCGATCGAAAGATAGTCGTGATAATAGATACCTATCAGTAGACCCTTGACACTAACTAGCGCTGCAAATCCAACTGAGATCAGAAGATAACTTCATGCAATTTCATTTCCAGAAGTGACCCGGTGATATCATGTTCCAGAGGTTAATCCAGTGAAAGATTAGAGAGGGAAAAGGGTAGACGCAGGCCAGCAAAAAAGGGATACTAGATTCCGAAAGAAGTTAGATTGCGATAGCAGTTAGAATGAAAGTTACTGTATTTACTGAGTACTGCGTGATTTCTCTTTGGCCCAATTTCCGGCGAGGTTTCGATAATCTATAGTCAAAGGGCATAATATGGATTGTGCAGTTCAGAAGCTAGAAGTAGATTTTGCAAAGTTAGACAAAGATCGAAAAAGCAACTTTCGTGTTGAGAATACCGTATTGATTTTGCATCATTGTTCGATTGAATGATAAATGTGCCAGGTGATTTGAGAATGCGCCTAGTGAGGAAAGATGAGTGATAGAGACAGAAGATGAGAGAGGAGAAGAATAACTAAGTAAGGGTAAAAGTGCTACCGATCGATCTTACCCTTTACCATTGGGATCACGATCGGCAACGAAAAACGCGACGCGAAACCACGATTATCGATCAATAAACACGACTACGGTAGGTGAATGCGAGGTACGGTAGCTAGGTGGATAGCTAACAATAAGATACTCATGATACATATGGGTGAGAATGGGCAGTGTTTTGCATAGTGAGAACAGTCCTAATAGGTCGATTTGGAGAAATAAAGTCAGTCTGCAATCGCGCGTACGACGAAATGACAACGGGAAGGCGAAACGCGATCAATCGGCGAAATCCGTGGTTCTTATGGATTACATTCATTCTGGTATGACTATTGATGTGTATTTGAAGCAAATGAAGGCGAAAACAGCGCGAAATGGGGCCAGAAAATGACAATAATGAGCTAAGACACTGAATTGGGCCGAAAACGAGAGATTGAATCGGAAATTTGCGTGATTCTTGTGATTAGATGGCTTAGTTGGGTGAGAAGAATAGGTTGGACGCGAAATAACACTAAAAATCGCGATATAAACGGCTAAAAATTGAGCAAAACGGTAAGAAAACGTCAGTAGTTTCATGTGTCAGCCATGCTTGATACACGCTTGGTATGCCTTGGTATGCAAAGAGGGATTAGCAAGAGGTCTGCATCGGGCGGGAGTCGAACCAGCGGCGAGTGCGACAAAATGTAAGACGCTAACCACTTGACTACCTGTGCGATGGGGGGAGGGGACGATGAAGAGCTATAGGAGACCGAGAAGGCGCGTTCGAAACACCGATGCTTATCCTGTTTACAATTTGATCACTTTTATTGATACATTTGCATAGTTGTACATTCAGACGCAATCGGCGATACGCTCTCTCTTCAGTGGTGTAGGATGTAGCAGCTTAGGAATCGGAGCGTAGTTCAAAGATCAAAGATCAAAGATCAATTTATAGCATATTTGAGTTCCTAGTAGGTGTTAGGAAACAGTTTACAGTTCAAAGATCAACGATCTTCTTTTCAGTTTCGATGGCGTGATCTAACGGGCAAACAATGTCGACAGATGGATAGAGTACAGATGGAAGGTATGATCTTGTGTCTTATGTGAGGTTACGGTAGGGTGTGGGGTGGGGCCGGTTCGAGATCGGTTTCGTTATTACCGCGCGAGAGGGGCGGTAAGCAAAGAGGATGCGAAAATCCCGCACCTCGAAAGGGAGAGAGGACAAAGGGGGGAAAGGGAGAGAGAAAGGAAGGATGCTGGATTTTCGCACTATCTTTGCATACCGCTCCGGTGAGGGTTACTCATGTATCTGCTGCTACGAGAACAGCGAATGGTTCCGGGTCGTTCGTGTTTAGTAAGACACGTGAAACACGTACGAATTAGGGAACAATTCAGAGATTTCAGAAATTTTTGGTAAGTATTCTCTGGGAGTGATACATGTACACATTGTTTGAACTTTATTGTTATATCGTATTCGTTCTTGTCTATAGTATGAAATGCGAAACTCAAACGAACTTGGCAACAAGTCAGGGTTGTGGGAAAAACAGAATTATCTGGGTACACTAATAGAAAATCTGTATAGACACATGGGTATTGTAGCTTCTGATTACGGTAGTTCCATTGAAGGGTTACACGCGGTCGCTTCGCAGTAACGAGATCGTGTTGGGAGACGGAGGAATGAGTGCCATCGATCTGCCATTGGACATCTCATTCACAATACAGGTTCGATTTAGTTTCATTTTTTTCAAACTAGAGGGGGGCTATAGAATAAGTATACCCGTTATTATTGATGTTTCCACCAGACTATTCGGAGTCCAGTAAGATGGTAAGCTCAATAATAGTAACGCTCTCTGTAGAAAAAAGAAGGACACATAAATAGATCCAGACGGTCAAAATATTTTCTAGATATTCGCAATTACTATGGGTTCAATTATCTAATCAATAATGGATTTTTAATTTCAGTATCCACACTTTCTGAAGCACAAGAGTAACGTGATGCAGATTCATGTGCAGAGGAAGAGAAAGTACAAGAATCGATCCACCCCAGGAGGCTTCAAGAGTGTCGCTTATGGTTAGTTGGTTACACATTTTCCTCAGTTGCACCATAGTTCATGACAGATTCTTACTTTGAACAGGGCATGAAACACAAATGCATCGGCACAAAATTTCGACACAATTTCTCAGTCTATAGCAGTGGTCGAAAAGTATGTCAAAAACTACACGAGGTGCCCGAAAAGTAAATTTATTTATGTTTTTTAGTTGTTTTTTGGGTCTGGTGCCCGAAAATGTGCTAAAAAAAATAGTGCTTGGTGCCCTAAGGCAAAGCCTATTTGGCATTTTCGACCAGCCTATAGATGCAGGCCAAGATTACATTGAGCGTTGTTTGAGTCTACATTATTCGACGGCAATATGCAAACTCATTGCACGTGGCTGATCATCGTTTAGTAGAATGTGCGAGACAGAAAGGGTGCTAGTGGAAAAAACAGCGAAAAATGGTGTCACCTCGTTCATTAGACTATTCACCCCACTCATCGATTTCTTCCTTGCAGGTTCGATCGATCTCACTTCGATGCTTCAAAGTGGTCAGGCTGCTAAATCGGAGATGACTCTCTATGCAGTGCCCACGTCCAAGGGATCAGGAAGAGAGGGAAAGGAACAAATTCAGGGTTAGTCAGATTGGGAGGGCATGAGTTAGATCACGGTTATGTCATATAAATAAATCAAAGTAACAAAACTATTCTATAATGCATAAGAATGTCACGTAGCTTACTAGGAGTGTTGACGTTTCGTTGAGTAGTCAGGGGGAACGGGCATTGCTCTTTTCAATCGCTTGACGTTTAACGTGCCATCAAAATAAGATACATGATTAACAAGCACATACAATAAGGAGGGAAGTAGATGAATTCCTTGCAGAGACGTCGATAGAGCTTGCCTAAGAATTAAATCGTCTCCTCGCAAGTTCAATTGGACTACCCAATCGAGCCGTGTCTCTAAGCCAATCGAATCCGGTCGAGTCACTCGCAAGCGCACACACAAACCGACTCGTATAGCAGAATCAGCCATCAAGGAGATTGTTTACAAGCAGAAAACTTGCAAGGTAAGGGTCAAATTTATTGAAAAGTCTGGGTATTATATTGATTTATCGTTACTCTGTTTGCACGAAAAGTTAACTCTGCCAATTATAATATTCATGTTCTTCAGGCTGACATTCATCCTAACGAGGACTACGGAGTATTTGATCCCTCGCGAAGACTTTATGAGGATCCGACTCTGAGCACGTACACTAATGGTACGTTAACAAACATTCCAGACCCCTGTATTTGAATTATCGTAATCTGATTCCTTTTCAGCTGGAAAAATGCAGTTTTGGTACTTCATTCTAACTGTTCTGATGGATTCATCGAAGAAAGAAGTCATTTCATGGACTGGAAATGGAACATAATTCATGTGCGTTTCACTCTAGAAATAGTTTCTGTTTTGTCACTGCATTTCAAAACAGTTTAGCTTGTGTCAGTAAACGGCATATTTTTCGTTAAAATGGAGGAACACTTTCGTTAAAACTTTTATCTCAGTTTAGTCGGTGCTAAATACGTTGGTTTTTCGTTATTGATTATCAATCAGCCAATCAGGGAACAGTGGTAGCAGTCTTGCTTTTACATGGACTCCAATTGCCTTAAATATCAAACTTTTGATTTAAAATAATTATGTTTTCAGTATTTCTTCTATCACTGAGCTCATCTCACTTTGGAGCATCAATCAGACACTTGAGAAAAAGGTGAGGTTTACAATATTTCAATCTTTGTTTTGATTATATTTTTAAAGTGATCATAATTTCAGCTTCAAAAGGACACGTTTCTCCACAACTTCAGCGCCTGATACAAGAGACGAGTGATGATTCCTGTGAGACCGCAGAAATATCGATTCGCTTTCTTTACTGAGGTACGGTATATTATCGACTTGATTAAAGATTACGGCAAGGGGGGTAGATATGATCATATTTATTTTCGCCTCGTGCAGACCACGGGATCACGATTGCTGTATTTAGGGGCAGGAACTCAGAATGGGATGCTAAATTCTTCTATTTGGGAACTCGCGATGCGCTAGCCCTATTATGAAAGAGAGAGAGAGAGAGAGAGAGAGATAGAGATCACGATTGAGTAGGTTAGAAGAGGATATGGGGTACGGAAAACTGAAGCAGTAGTTTAGAAGGAACATGTTCTGTAGTCGATCAGACTGTTTGATAATGCTAAGTATTGGCAACGTGAATTTGTGTTCCCTAGTCGACCTAAAACTAATACTATTTTCTCGGAAACAGTTTACCGATTTTTTCCGTTCTTTTTGAGTTTAGAGGGCAACTTTCTTTAGTACCATTGATGTAATTACTATAGAGTTCACACTGCTGAGGCACTAGGTTGGATCAGAGCATTCGAATGATAACTACCTGAATGAGGCCCTTGTATTTCTTCGTATTATTGTCTTCGTATTCACACACTATTAAATGCTTTAGATATAAATTCACTTATCGAACTATGTTCATTTGTGCCGCAGAGTTGTGCGTAATTGTTAGGATGTGCTTTTATCCCATTCCCGCACGCTCGCCTTGACTGACTGACTTACCGGCATACAAGCAATATTATAGTATTGAGGAATTAAAACGCGGTCTCCGTAAGAACGCAGGGAAAGGGGGTGGTAATGGCACAACTCCGTCAAAATGGTCAGAATGTGCTCAAACTTCACCAGGGTGACCCCCAGGGCCAATATGACTTGCCACAAAAATTTTGACCCCAAAAGTTGATCTTTGATCTTTGAAAAAAATTTCAGATTTAGGTATCGTGCAATAGCTCATTCGAAAGAGCATAAAAAGTTATGTTATCTCCTAACTTTTTGTGGATTTCCGTCCACTAGGACTCGAGAAAAAAATTAAAATAGTAATTTTTCCGTTACTTTTGGCATATATTGACGTAGCTCATCATCTCAAGTTCATTTGCAAGTCCTGATTTTTCGATATGTTGTGTGAAAACCATCGTTGAACCCAATTTTATACTCGGAAGGAACGATTTTCGGTGCGGAAATACTGAAATCTTAGTCTGA
>LS485348.1:24350-85626 GCA_900490705.1 Pristionchus arcanus
TCAGACTAAGATTTCAGTATTTCCGCACCGAAAATCGTTCCTTTCGAGTATAAAATCGGGTTCTACGATGGTTTTTACACAGCATATCGAAAAATCAGGACTTGCAAATGAACTTGAGATGATGAGCTACGTCAATATATGCCAAAAGTAACGAAAAAAATACTATTTTAATTTTTTTCTCGAGTCCTAGTGGACGGACATCCACAAAAAGTTGGGAGATAACATACCTTTTTATGCTCTTTCGAATGAGCTATTACACGATACCTAATTCTCAATTTGAATTTTCGCGATTTCAAAGATCAAAGATCAACTTTTCAGGTCAAAATTTTTGTGGTAAGTTATATTGCCCCTGGGGGTCACCTTGGTGAAGTTTGAGCACATTCCGACCATTCTGACGGAGTTGTGCCATACCACCTGCGTTCTTACAGAGACCGTGTTTTAATAATAAAATATTTTCAGTTCGTCTCCGCTTCTCTCTCGTTGTGGCCGTCCGTCATTCCATTCCTTCATCGTCGTTCCCTCATCCTTCCCCCCTTGTCGTCGGAGAGAAGAGAGTCTGAAGCTGCAATCCCCCCACCATCTCCTCTTACTCTCTTTCACCGTTCTCCCCGCAGCTTATCTATTGCTGCTTTGTCTCGTGTTCCTCTTGTTCCGCTTGTTTTATCTTATCGATTTATCCGTAAGGGAGAGGGAGGGGGGGGGGGAGGTGTGCTGTGTGAAAATCGGGATTGTATCGATGGGGATACTGTGTCGGTCGATCCTTGTATGTATGTGAAATTGGGGTTACTGTATCGATCGACTGATGTCTGTGTGTGAGAATGGGGATACTGTGATATTGCATCGATCGATCTGTATGCGTATGTGAAAATGGGGGTATTATATTGATCGATTCGTATGAGTGAAAATTGGGGTGTTGTGTCGATTGATCCGTGTGTGTATGAAAATGGGGATACTGTTTCCCATGTGGGAGAGTACCGATGTGTATGTGTGTGAAAATTGGGTGTATGTATGTGAAAATGGGGATACTGTATCGATCGATTGATGTATGTGTGTGAGAATGGTGATACTGTGATATTGCATCGATCGATCTGTATGTGTATGTGAAAATGTGGGTATTATATTGATCGATTCGTTTGAGTGAAAATTGGGGTGTTGTGTCGATTGATCCGTGTGTGTATGAAAATGGGGATACTGTTTTCCATGTGGGAGAGTACCGATGTGTATGTGTGTGAAAATTGGGTGTATGTATGTGAAATTGGGGATACTGTATCGATCGATTGATGTATGTGTGTGAGAATGGTGATACTGTGATATTGCATCGATCGATCTGTATATGTATGTGAAAATGGGGGTATTATATTGATCGATTCGTATGAGTGAAAATTGGGGTGTTGTGTCGATTGATCCGTGTGTGTATGAAAATGGGGATTCTGTTTTCCATGTGGGAGAGTACCGATGTGTATGTGTGTGAAAATTGGGTAGTAATGTGTCGATAGATCAGTGTTGGTTACTGTATTGATGTGCATTAAAATTGGGACACTGTATCGATTGATCGATGTGGAATATTGTACCGATGTGTATGTGGAAATTAGATCTGTGTGGGTTCCTGTACCGATGTGTGTGGAGATTGGAGTATTGTATCGTGTGCGGAAATGTGTATTCTGAATTGTTCTCACTGTGGTGGTCACCAATTAGGGTGGAAATTTTATACTGATCTTTACGCGTGGGTTACGTTATCGCTTGATCCGTTTGGGTTACTGTATCGATCTGTATATTGAAAATGGAGACTCGGGGACTATGCTGTATTGAACTGCCCGTGTGTGTTACTTTATTTATCTGTGTTCGAGGTACTGTATCGATTATTCGTTGCGGGGAAATGGAAGTATGGGAAAGGTGGCGCCGAAGGGCAATCGTTTCTGTATACATGATGTCTTGATTTCTCCGTGGTTACCGAACTCAATCCCTCGTGAGTACCGTGTGCGCACTAGTATCTGTATTGATTTCTACTCTCCCTTTAAATACTAGGATGCGTTCCCAAATTACATTCATCATCCCATGCGTGCTTCTGCCCCTTCGAATACTGCAATCGTGATCTCATGGTCTTCACGAAGCTGAACGCGATATTGAAAGCGTGAAGCTCGTGGAAGGCTGAGGGAGCACGAGGTATTACCCATGAAGAGTATCTTGAGAAAAGGGGGAATGAAAGTTTAAAAAAATTATATTGAAGAAAAGTTAGTTGTTTCATCTCCAATTTTAAAGCAAAAGAGAGCTTGCATACGCCTGTAACTATTCGATCTTACGAATTCTGGCCAGAAAATTGTTGGTAGATTCATGATTTACCCGGATTGTTTAGTACTCATTAGATCTAGCCGCTTTCATGTCACATCGTGGTACTTTGAGCTGGCACCCTATTCATGCAATGTTCAAACTCTTCATTTTCATGGTGAATCTCTGTTGCAGAGTTCAGACATGAATTGACAACATTTTTGATAACTGGTTTCTGGTAATCGAGAACCGTTACGTGCAATTCAGGAATTGAAGAAGAAACGATTCGTAAAATTTGAAGATTTGAAGAATTGTCGAATGATGCCGTTTAGATAAATTCAGGAATTGGAGAAGAGATGATTGAAGAAGAAATCCAATCAAGAATGCGACTATTTTATTGCCGAGACTTCGTTTCCTTCCTTTAGATGGAAAGGGCGAAAAGGTTCCCAAATTTGATGTGGTTTAAGGAGGAAGATAATTATTTTTAACCCATTTATTACTGGGTTCTTTGATCAATCGTTAGGACAATTGAATTCGGACTGTAAGTTGATAACACAAGAGGAATAATCGCGAATACCCTGATTGAGATCTGACACAAATTAGGAGGGCCTCCCAGTGTCCGAGCAACAGGTACGGCAGGAGGGTTACAGTAGGGATTACGGTGGGATGGTTACGGTAGGGGTCAAGTAAGGCAGGTACGGTATATTACGATGATAAGAAATAAGAATATACTGCATAATTTTGATGAAGAGTGAACTCAACTGATGTGAAAGTGCGGAAGGAAATAATGATTTGGGTTACGGTAATAGAGTGATTACTGAGTCGATTCAGCTCCTCTCGTTCGTCCTCCGAGACGTCCCTTCCTACCGCATTCGGATCAACCTAAATCAACGTCAAGGAGGGCAGGTGTGGCTCTCTTCAATCATGATGCTCTTTAGCTTGATCTTGTCGTGCCGTTCTGTACTGTATTCGATAAAATGCCTTTCGTAACCTATATCTAATGTGGATTACGAGTTACTGATCAGGCAACCTTTTGGGATGTTTTGGATACTGTAGTGTGATCACGGTATGCCTTCAGCATCACTCGTTCGTCCTCTTCGATGTCCCTTCTCCAACTTCAAGAAGAACAGGTCCGTTTCGCATTTCTTTCCACCAAAAGTACCGTATCAAATCATTCCGTGATCCGGCCTTAGATAATCAACGGACTAGCCTCCTCCGGAGGCTAGATCCTGCGGGTGGCAAGCAGCCTGCGGCTGCAGTGAGGCTCGCTACGCTCGCCTAGATAGCATCGCGAGCGAAGAATGAAGAATTAATTCGACTCTCATTGATTGGATTAGTCTCCTCTCTCTCACAAATAGGAATTTGAAGCGCGCCAGAATAGCGCCAGAATTTGATGACGAGAAATTCGAGATTCCCCTAGTTGTAATAGAAAACGTAGAGGAAAAAAGGAAGCATCCGGTTAAGAACCAAAACCAACTGCATCGTACCTACCGTAACCTACATGAATCAATCTTCCAGCTCGGTCTACGTGGCAACTCCTACCGGAAGATGATCGGGCAGCAGCAACGAGTCGAAGAGTGAATCGAAGAATGAGTTATTTTGGATCGATAGACACCGTAATCTGCAGTAATCATGAAGAGCTGGATACTGTAGGCTATTTCAAAATTCATGTATTTGTGTCGATAGATACATTAGTCTTTCACACATCTACTCCAAAATTCATGTATTTGTGTCGATAGATACATTAGTCTTTCACACATCTACTCCAAAATTCATGTATTTGTGTCGATAGATACATTAATCTTTCACACATCTACCGTATACTACTTCAATTCGCGTAGATCGATAGATACCGTTCCCCACCCTACCGTACGTCATTGCATGCTCGACGGGTTCCGGCTACCGTATGCCGACCTACAGCAGTCCTCGTACCAGAAGAAATTCGAAGAAATTCTATGGTAGGTACTAATGTGGATTTATCGAATAAATTAGAATTCGAATAACAATAGAATATTCGCGAATAATCCCTTATTCGAAATCGATTCTATTCTATCAAACTTCACTAATACCGTAATCCTACTGAACACGATCTTCGAGTGGATCTCAAGAGATAACCATATCCCATGATCCTACCGTAATCCTATTATCGGAAAATGGAATGAGTAGTCTTCAATCATGATGTCGAAGACTCCTACCCCGAACATTATTTACTAGATCTTCCGTAACAAAATGGATGATAAAAATTCGTCATATCAACTATTTTATCATCACAGCAGCTCAATTCTTCACACTTGAAATCAGTTAGAACAAAGACTTTATCGAAGCTTCTCAGTTTTAAAAACGAACGAAAACAACAGTATCAACTAAATGGGATCAACGGTATCAGTTACTCGAATGTACAAGGTCTCTTTTCGGTAAGACAGTGTTGAGAAATCATACGAATAGGAGAGACTAAGGCTGCTGGCCAAAACTATTTTCAAAGTCTAGTCAAAACAAGATACAACCCGGAGTAACATATTTATTAGGGTTAGGCACTTCTGAGTTAGCCGCAACAGATGAGACATATTATGGGAAAGACAGTGGAGACCACGATCTGCAATCGATAATTGCAACACCGGATTTACTGTAGACTACCGTAATACTCGAGTCATCGACTCACAGGCTCACAAAGGTCCACGATGACTCTAAGCCGTTGTATCGTAACCTTCGCCCACCGTAATCCTCCTCTACCGTACCTACCTCTCATCGCCAGCCTCAACGACGATCTGCGCCTGTAATTTAAATAATTAAATATCTTTCTACTATATATAAAGGAGAGATGTCTCCCTGTGCATGTACGTATGTCCACTTAACCTGAGCGAGAGCGCCAGAAGAACACTCTCGAGCAGAGACGCAGAGTAAACAAGTGTAAACATGCGTGTTTACTGAGTTACTAATATCAGGCCCCGCCGAAATCGGAGACAGAATCGGCTAGATATTTATAATTAATTAGTTAATTAATTACCTCGCTGTCCATTACGGGAGAAGACTCGGTCGATTTCTCCTTATTCTGTTCCCCACGAAGGTCGACCTTCACGTCAACTGTATCGTAATTATTATATATTCGAAATAATTATTTAAAACACATTTATAAGTCAGGTGACATATGCTTCACTAACTAACAAGAACTTGTTTTACTTTTATAACAACAAAATATTAAAATAAATTGTACCTCCAATGGACGATTCGCTGGAAGAATGGCCGGTCTCGTTCTTGATGCGACGGAGTGACGCTGCAAATTAGAAGATTTTATATTTTATTAGCTGAAGAAAATTTACAGACTAAATTACAGCCAGATCGATCGCAACATCTTGCCTAGGCCGTCTTTTGTTTATACTATTCATTAATGACATCTGTGCTGGTTTTCCTAAATCGATATATTACTTCGTCTATGCTGATGATCTAAAATTATTTGCAGAAGCCCCTCTTCACTCCGATGATTTCCTATCCGCTTTAGATATTGTCTCTGATTGTGAGTGGTCCAACCAATGGAATTCAGGAATTTCTGAAACTAAATGTAATCATACGTGGGCGCGATCCACCGGCATCACCCTGCATTTTTTCAAAAATTGGGGCATCATGCTGCGAAAAAAATTTTTCATCCTGGGATCCAATTTTTTTTGGGCATCAGTCTGCGAATCGGGCCGATTTCGGGCGGGCATCACCCCGCAAAATTTTTTTTGGTGGATGCCTGCCCACGTATGAATGTAATGTTGTTCACTATGGTCCCAATAACCCACGTAGACAATTCACCATCAATAATATTGTTCTTAATGAGCCCTCTTGCAACCCGGTCGTAGTCAAAGACTTAGGTGTTCATTTCTCACCCTCCCTTTCTTTCTCTACCCACATTAGCAAAATTCTTTGTAAAGCTCGTTCTAAATCCAACCTGATTTTTAAATCTTTTCGTAGCAATTCACCTTCCTTGTACTTAAAGACCTTTACCACTTTTATCCTGTCTAACATTGAATACTGCTCTGTGATCTGGAACCCCATAGTGTCGAATTATCCAAAGCCCTTGAGAAAATCAAGCGCGATTTCACTCGTAGAATGTACAAGAGATGCTCCCTTCCCACAGTCCCCTATAGAACGAGACTTCAAGATCTCAAGTTAGTAACTCTCGAACGTCGTAGGTTCATTGCTGATATTGTTTTCTTCCATTCGATATGCTCTCGATAGATATGTTCTCGATATTTCCTCTCTTCCTACTCGTGCACCCCCACCTCGTTCTTTGCGAAACACCCATCCTCTTCGTATTTCTATTCCCTTTATTCCTCATAACTCATTTTCGACCCTTGCTTCTAGAACTATCAATATTTGGAATTCCCTTTCGCCCAGTCAAGTATTTTACTCCCATCGTACCTGTTTTGTAACTTCGTCCGCTCTCAACCCCCATCGTTCTTCCCCCATTCTAATATTGCCAATTGGCTTGATCTTTGATCCCTACCCCCTCCCCTTGCTGCCAAGCACCCCCTCCCCCCTCAACCGATTCGATCTACATCGACGGACATCCGTTTCTGGAGCAATCTCGCCATATTCCTTGTACACTTGTAAAGTAACGGAAATAAATGAATGAACATGGGCCAGCAAAAAAAACACAGAGAATTTCCTTTCAGTGTTGAGCGTGAACCACCAACACCAGGTATTGCGGAGGTACAATACGTAATCCTACCTCCAATGGGCGATTCGCTGGTAGAATGGCCGGTCTCCTTCTTGATGAGATGGAGCGACGCTGCAAATTAGGGCATTTTATATTTTTATTAACTGAAATTCACAGCCAGATCGATCGTAACCTGGGCCAACAAAAACAGAGAAGTTCCCTTCATTGGTGAGTGTGAACCACCAATACCAGATTTTGCGTGAGTACAAGTGGGGTTTCCGGGAGTACAAATGCGAAAAATCTATTTTTGGGTGTACGGGGATCCAATCGCGAGGTTGGATCAAAAGTTGGTGAGGTCGCTCAAAACATGGTTCCCTTACCACGCCTGGTATGCGGGACGTCGCGGCTGGCAGCGCGTGCAGCGTGTGCGGCCCGAGCTCTCAAACGGCGTTCGGCGTTGAACTGCAAATTGCAGGTCATGCAATTAATGTTAAAATTTCACAAAATTGTCATAGTAACTTGTTGCGATATCAAGACAACAGATTTTCTCGATAAATGTCATTGACGGTGTAAGCGATTTCAGAATCCTTTTTTTTCCAAACGATTTACTCACCGCCATCTCCTCGATGTTGTCCATGAAGGTGGTGAAGACGGCCGAAGTGATGTACGTGCGCGACTAAAATAATTTATATTATCATCACCCAATGTTAAAGCAGTCCTGTCGATTTTTCGACAGGCGACGTTTATTAAAAGGCGCAATCACCGTGTGCAGATGGGGCTGCATGCTGCTGAGGTTTTCCGCGAGCGCATCGTACGCGCGATCGACGGACGGACCGACGCCCGCAATATCCTGAACACCAAATTGTATTTAAAAAGAGCCCCGCTGTCGTATTTCCGACAAGCGACGTTTCGTAAAAGGCGCAATACCATACCCCGGCGACGAGGGATTCCGTTGGGGCGATCACCGCATTCTCCACCGTGTCCGTCTGCGAAGGGACCGCGTTCAGCATAAACGCGCGCGCCAACGCGATCGACTCTGCAAGAAATATTCATATAATAATTTGTTAAACATTATTCACATGAGAAATGTGCCACAATTGAGGCAGGTCGCGTTGCAACTTTAGCTAGAATACCACTAACAAAAAATAAGTAATAAGTTACCTTGTGGATTAAAGCGAAGAGTGTCGTACAGGACTCTACCCTTCGCAGTAAGTCTTTCGGGCATGATGGTTGCGGCTCGCTGCAAAGAAAAACGATATGCACGAATATTCAACGTCTTCTACAACTGGAAGAAAAGGAAAAAGAAGCAGGCACGCCCGCACGAAGAAGCATAGCTCAAAAATCGGGAACATCATTAGCATGTAATGGGACCTGCTCATACAAACACATAAGACAAAACAAAAATAACTCAAACTATTAACTGATAGAACCACAAACATATGAAAAGGGATGTCATAGAAGGATGTGCAAAAAGAACAAATCACACTCGTCCGAAAAAATAACACACTTGGCAACGTGCCAAGGCTCCCACGCGGAATACCGTATGCAGCAACCAATAGCAGCACGGCAGTCATGCTGACAATTAGCCGGACTTTGGACTTTCGAAAATCATTTTCATTTTCTCTGTTGTCGTTGACGTCGTCTCCTTTTGTCATTAATTACTTTTACATACGATAGCGTCTGCCGACAGGGTGCTTATTTCTATTTTACCTCGCATACGTTGATTTCTATGTGCCTATTTCGTGTTCAACCACGCAATGCATGTTTGCAGGTAAACCAAGTGACTCGGGTCCGTCGTCATACACGGCCTCGTATGGAATGCAACTAGATGGGTCGACCCGCGGCAGCTCCCTCCCGCAGCTCCCTTGATAAGATAAGTTCCCCCTCTATTCTCCCCAAACCTGCGAGAGTGCTGACGGGGTCGTAAGAAACTGGGAAGGAGACGGTAGAGAGGCCTAGGCACTTCGCCTCTTAAGTAATGCGTGTAGTCACGCCCTCCGAGTAGGGAGCTACGTCTGCCTAGATGTCCATTCCTAGGATTTCCCGAGACGGAGGTTAGGAAATTAGGATGAGAGCAAGGAAGTGGTTCCGGACATGGGGTAGCTGTCCGATGTGACCCGAAAACCTTACAAAGGTTCGCCCTCTAGAGAGTGGTCACTTTAGAGGTCAAAATTCTGGCCTCTGAAGTGTCTTTGATCTAGACTTTGCGCGATCGGTGGCCCGGTAGCCTCACTAGGTCATCCGATCGTGCGCCTTTCCTTGGCTCTCCTTAGGCGAGAGTGCATGTAGATTCTTCCGCTCCGCGCAGATCCTGGCGCCGGACAGCGTGTCTTTTTGAGGGCGTTCGGGTGGGTGACATGGACCCTTACGAGGAATGCCATGCGGGTGGGCCTTGAGTGCCTGGACGCGTGGCAGCTGGCGTGAGGAAAGACACGACAGTGAGGAAGTGTCACTTGCCTGAGGGGTCTCAATCTGGTGCGACTTGGGTATGGTTCAAACCGGGACTAGGCAAAGGGCTAGCGGGCGGAAGAAGTGCTACTAGATGAGAGCGCGTTAGGGAGATATGCGGTGCCGGTTAGGCCCACTAACGGGGATGGTAAGTTGTAGTTGACTGTGAGAGTGCATCCCAACTAGCTGATATGCTATGATAGAACAGATCTGCTTTTCGACGATTGCAGGTATACATCAACGAGCTGAGAGTGGGAAGGACGAGCGACGACGACGGCAAGAAGGAGGAGACGGAAGATCGTTACCTCTGGCCTTGTCATGCAGCTTCTCGCTGGAACAAGGATCAGAGTGGCTGAAGACTCCCCCAAGGATCGCGCCCTCTTCGGTTGGTTTTCATTCAAAATAACATATTAACCACTGTTCAATTGCAGTTTGACTCTGGCGTCTTCCCTCCTCCCGCCGCGGCTACTACCGGCCACTGAAGGTCGACTAAAGGAGGGATAACAGGCAGGGATGAAAGGTGCGAAGAAGCGGATGTCGATGTTTATTTACCACTGCCTTTTTGCAGTTTCACTCTGGCGACCTCCCTTCTCTCACTGAGACTACCGTCGGCCACTTGGAGTGCAGCTAAAGGAGGAGCAAGAGGCAGGGATAAAAGGTGCGAAGAAGAGGATTTCGGTGTTTATTTACCACTGCCTTTTTTGCAGTTTCACTCTGGCGACCTCCCTTCTCTCACTGAGACTACCGTCGGCCACTTGGAGTGCAGCTAAAGGAGGAGCAAGAGGCAGGGATAAAAGGTGCGAAGAAGAGGATTTCGGTGTTTATTTACCACTGCCTTTTTGCAGTTCGAATCCGGCGACCTCCCTTCTCTCACTGAGACTACCTGCCGCCGCGACTACTAACGACCACTGGGGGTCGACTAAAGGAGGGACAAGAGGCAGGGATGAAAGGTACGGTAGAGTGGTTATCAATTTAATTTACCATTGTCCCTTTGCAATTTCACTCTAGTAGAAAAAAATCTGATTTGTCTGATTTCCCCCCTTTCTGAATTTAATGAATTAATTTGCATTGGAATAATTTGACAAAGCTTCCGAAACGTTCTAAAGTTGTATCTTTTCTTTTCTTTTGCAATCTGAAAAATATTTTTGGCATCTATCTAATGCAAGTCCATCAATGTAAAAAAATTTTCTGAAAAAACGACGAATTCTGAAAAAAAGAAACACCGTGGTATGTAGTCAGTGTTGAGTCAACTTGAGCGAGCCCACCATTCCATCTCGATTCTCGGCTGTACCTGAATTGCCCTTAAAAATCGAAAATCGTCTAGGGTTTCGAAAATATTTTCCGAAAAATTGAAATTGAAATGAAATTTTAAAATTAGTTGCTTGCTTTAGTTACATTGGCAACGGGAGAATAGTTGCCGGGATTCGTGGAAAATGTGGGTTATTTGTGTAGTTTGGGAGTGACACTGTAGTCGATCCTTGCACGATTAGCATGTGCTTTTATCCCATTCCCTCACGCTCGCCTTGACTGACTGACCGACATGCATACAATCAATATTATAGTATTGAGGAATTAATGATAAAATACTTTCAGTTCGTCTCCGCTTCCCCCTCGTTATGGCCTTCCGGCATTCCCTCATCCTTCCCCCCATGTCGTCGGAGACCCGAGAGTCGGAAGCTGCAGTCCCCCATACTCTCTTCAACCCTTCACTTCTCGTATATTGCTTTTGTTTGTGTTTCTCTTGTGTCGCTTGTTTTATTGTTCCACTTGATCCGAATGGGGGGGGGAATGGGGATATCGTTCGTTCAATATGTGAAAATGGGGGAAAATTTATCGATCGATCAGTGTGTGAAACTGGGGAAACTTGATTGTGCGATTCATGTTGGTTACTGTGCCGATATGTGTGAGTCTGAAAGCTGGAGTACTGTATCGATCGATCTGTGCTTATGAAAATGGGGATACTGTCGATCCGTGATCGATCAGTGAAAATTTACGTACTATATTGATTGATCGGTGTAGGGGGATACTGTACCGATGTGTACGTGAAAATTGTGGCACTGTGTCGATGTGTGTGAGTGTGAAAAGGGGGATACTGTATCGATCGATCAGTGTTGGTTACTGTATTGATGTGTATTAAAATTGGGGCACAGTATCGATTGATCTGTGTGGAATATTGTACCGATGTGTATGTGAAAATTGGGCACTGTGTCGATCGATCAGTGTTGGTTACTGTGCCGATGTGTTTGTGTGTACATTGAACCACTTAATAGTTTATCATAGTCTATTCAAACCGAGAGCAATGGTTAGAGGCGATCGACTTTACAAGTAGATTAGCAAATAGGTGAACTTTAACGATGCGTGTGAAAGCGAATACGGTATCGATCGATTTATCGGAGTTATGTGTGTTGAAATTGGGGCAATGTATAGATCGATCTGTGTGGGTTACTGTACCGGTGTGTGTGAAGATTGGAGTATTGTATCGATCGATCCGTGTGTGAAAATGGGGAACCTGAATCGATCGATTCGTGTGGGTTACTATACCGATGTATGTGTGGAAATTGGGGTACTGCATTGATCTGACAGTTTTGACCGAGCGATCCGCGTGTGCCAATTGGCTACTGTATCGAAATATCTTTGTGAGTAACCGTGTTATATGTATGTGCCCGCCCGCGTTACTGTATCGGTCGATCCGTGAGGAAAGAAAAGGGGGTATCTACTCTGTATGTGTGCGGAAATGTGCATTCTGTATTGTTCTCACTGTGGTGGTTACTGTGTCGATCGATTCGTGTGGAAATTTTATATCTATCTATCCCCGTTTGTTAATGTATAGAATGATCCGTGTGGAAAAGGGTTGGGGTTTTTGCATTGTTATCACCGTGATGGTACCAATCAATTCGTGTGGAAATTTTATATCTATCTATCCCCGTTTGTTAATGTATAGAATGATCCGTGTGGAAAAGGGTTGGGGTTTTTGCATTGTTATCACCGTGATGGTACCAATCAATTCGTGTGGAAATTTTATATTGATCTTTTCGCGTGGATTGCGTTATCACTTGATCCGTGTATTGAAAATGGAGAGGCGGGGACTATGCTATATTGAACTGCCCGTGTGTGTTACTTTATTTATCTGTGTACGAGGTATTGCATCGATTGATCGTTGTGTGGAAATGGCAGTTTGGAGATGGTGGTGCTTAATTGTAAAAGCAACCGTTTCTGTCTTCAGGACACGCTCGCAGTCGGGATATCCTTCTCACTGTGGTTACCGTATGCCCACTATTCTTTGCATTAACTTCTTCTTTCCGTATATATCCTCCCTCCCCCCTATTTTGACCAGTAAACGGGAAGGCTGAGGGAGCACTGCGGCATTACCCATAAAGAGTATCTTGAGAAAAGGGGGTGAAAGTTTAAAAAAAATTATATTGAAGAAAAGTTAGTTGTTTCATCTCCAATTTTAAAGCTAAAGAGAGCTTGCATAAGCCTGTAACTATTCGATCTTACGAATTCTGGCCAGAAAATTGTTGGTATTAGATTCATGATTTACACGGATTGTTTAATACTCATTAGATCTGGCCAGCCGCTTTCATGTCACATCGTGGTACTTTGAGCTGGCACCCTATTCATGCAATGATCCAACTCTTCATTTGCATGGTGAATCTCTGTTTCAGAGTTCAGACATGAATTGACAAAATTTTTGATAACTGGTTCCTGGTAATCGAGAACCGTTACGTGCAATTCAGGCATTGAAGAAGAAACGATTAGTAAAATTTGAAGATTTGAAGAATTGTCGAATGATGCCGTTTAGATAAATTCAGGAGTTGGAGAAGAGATGATTGAAGAAGAAATCCAATCAAGAATGCGACTAATTTATTGCCGAGACTTCGCTTCCTTCCTTTAGATGGAAAGGGCGAAAAGGTTCCCAAATTTGATGTGCTTAAAGAGGAAGATAGTTATTTTTAATCCATTTATTACTGGGTTCTTTGATCAATCGTTAGGACAATTGAATTCGGACTGTAATTTGATAACACAAGAGGAATAATCGCGAATACCCTGATTGAGATCTGACACAAATTAGGAATATGCCATCACCAACAATATAATAAGAATAATCAATAGTTAGTTATCGGGAGTGTCTTCATGGTTATCGACAGACTGATATTGGAAAAGGTCAACGAATTCTGGCATGATGGGATTTGGGGGAATCCAGTAGGATTTGTAAGCGGGATCAGTATTATTGAAATGAATAGGAAGGGGTTGAGCAAATTGGGGGTTGAAGAAATTAATAGACTCGGGATAATGAGGCATCGGAGCAGGTGCTGTATCCGAGAATGGTTCGGTCGATGGGGAGAGAGGATTGAAGGAATTGATGAATTCACTTGCGGAAGAAGGAGGAGTCGGATAGATAGAGTCTTCTGCATGAACATTTCGTTGAATCTCCGTTGACGAATCGTTCTGGAATATAATATTCAGAATATTGCAAATGAAAGCCCAGTACGAAATAGGTACAGTTACAACAAGAATTCGGAATCTCACCAGATTGTTCATAGCGATGAAATTGGCCAATTCCTCGTGAGTCATTCCAATGTGGATTGACGGCTGAAAATACGAGTTCTTTTTTCTACCTTTGGCTGTAATTTTTAATCTAATCGTTATTATACCGTACCTCCGTGAAGAATGCGAATCGATATTTCTGCGCGCTCACAGGAATCATCACTCGTCTCTTGTAGCAAGCACGGAAATTGCGAAGAATCGTGTCCTTTTGAAGCTGGAATTAAAAATTGTATTTTTGAACGACATGAAAAATAATATTACTTTACCTTTTTCTCCAATTTCTGGTTGATGCTCCAATGAGAGATGAGATCAGGCATGGAGATAATTCTAAAAATATTAAGTTTTCATTCACTGCTGATACAGAAACTCGGTATTCCTAGAATGAAACTCACTTGAATTCTGTTCCACTTCCAGTCCAGGAAATGACATCTTTCTTCGTTGAATCCATCAGAAGAGTCAGAATAAAATACCAGAACTGCTCTTTTCCAGCTGAAAAATAATCTGATTACGATAATCCAATGATTGTAGGGAAAATGTTGTTACCGTACCATTAGTGCGCGTGCTGAGAGTCGGATCCTCATAAAGTTTTCGAGAGGGATCGAATATTCCGTAGTCTTCGTTCGGATGAATCTCTGCCTGAAGAAAATGCATTGATTTTCAGATTTTTTCACTCCTCGCAACATTACTGACAATGAGAAATGATAAATCAATAAAATACCGGCCATTCTTTGCTAATCTTTAGACCCTTATCCTTACCTTGCAAGTTTTCTGCTTGTAAACAATCTCCTTGATTGCTGCTTCTGCTATACGAGTCGGTTTGTGTGTGCGCTTGCGAGTGATTCGACCGGATTCGATTGGCTTAGAGACACGGCTCGAAACGGTCTTATTAGACTTGTGAGGAGAAGATTCACTGACGGCATTCATTGTGAATGCATCTGAAATTACAATGAATTTGATATTTAAAGAAGATTTTAAGAATTGAATAGTCACTGAATAATTAATAAAAATGCAAACTCACATGGATTGTAGATGGTCATATTCGGTTTCTGCTCTGCCTCAGAAGGAGTGAAGTGAGAATTGATGAATAGAGGATAAGTAGGAATAACCATGACGATATATTGAGAAGTCGAGATAATGATTGATTTATTGCAAGAGTGTGAAGCTATTTATAGATAGCTCCGCCCATCCGATCTCTGGTCCTTCCATTTAGAATTACTCTTTACGGCCTAGATTGGAAACGACTGAAGCCGATTTACGACTTGTGACCTGTTCAGAAGCCAGAGGATAGCCAGAGGGTTCATGAAAAGATCAGCGTACGGCATTGGACTGGAAAAGATCAAAAGTTGAAAATGAAGATTTGCAATATTGATATCAGAAGAATACAATTCTGAAAGATTTCTTTTCGTTTCACAGTACCATAGAAGGAGCAAGAAAAGCTGCTCGCCCAATAAAATGACCGATTTGATCTGAAATGGAGAACGGAGCTTGATTTTGGACCTTATTCATTGCTGTCTATCTCATTTTCCTTTACCCGGAAAAATCCGATTCAGACAAGAATCTTAGATTCAGCAAGTTCCCGCACATGGACCTGGCGCTTTGTTTCTGGAAGGACCAATCACTTCTTTGCAGGTCAATGCACCTGGTTCATTAGTACTGAACAATGAGTCTAATTGGAATTGAAATGAAGAGAGAGGATTCTTTGTTCGCACTATTGGAATTCCGGAATTGATTCCAATAAGATAACTCTATTCATTACACTTATCCCCCGAGAGTGACACTCTTTCTGCTTCTCTATGCAACGTCAGCTAACCTTTTTATCTTGCTCTCGTTGTCTAATCAGTTCGATCTGTCAATAGCTCTTTTCACCTTGCTCTGTTCATTTGCATTGAGCGAGGCAACAATTGAACCATTTTTCTTTACTAAATATCTATCGTTCCTTTTCACTACGCATTCAACATCCCCTCGTGTTTCTTGCCGCTCACAACATTATAGCCGATATCTATAAACTCTTCTCAGGCGAGCTCAAATACTCTCTATTTCCGCTTGCATCCCCCTCATATGTTTTCATTAATATCGTCCTCTGACGTAGATAAATTATTATTATATCAAGGTGCGAATAAAGTACAGATCTCCATCTGATCACTATGGCAGCGCCGCACATCGCCTTCGTGGCTCTCCTTGCAGCGGCGGTGTTGATTGGCTTACCTGGCGGATGGAAAGTGTGTTCAGCATACTATTTGAATGTTGTTTGCCATCTGGAGACGCCAATGGGAATGATCATGTTCTACTGCTAAAATGCAGTGAAAACGCATTTCGAAATTGAGAATCTCGGAGCGTGGAATATCTTTGCTGCTTATGAAGGAGTGAATGCCGTGGCTAAGGATGTGGTGGATGGAACAACTTGTAATACGGTCAGTTCTGCTTCTTGGCTCATTCATGTTCACATTGTTTCGGCTTGATTCATATATTCTGAATGAACTGCAGAACGGATTCGTATACAGATGGATTGTTGGTAGTGGAGCTGCTTACATTGCTCCTATTGCAGGTTAGTGAGACGACCTGTCTCGAAGAGAAACTTTCAATGTATAATTGTAGTTGGTGGAGGGTTCGGAATGCATTTCGGTCCCTACGGCGCTGCCGCGCTCGGTATGCGTACACTTTCCAATAGCATGCATATTCTACTTTTTTGCTTCTTGAGGGGCTGGTGGATTCTATGAGCCCGTTCGCGTAAGAATCGGACAAGGGTTGGCACAGTCAAAAAAGTTCGATTTTGTGAAACTCCGTTTTCCGGGGTTCTTGAGGCCGCTGAAGACGATGGGCATTTTCATTTTTCTCATGGAAGCTTCATTGGCTCCAGACGGCGTCACGACGATATCAGTTATTTAGCTTTTTCTGAGCTCCCAGAAGAGCTAATTTTACGTGATCATGGCTCCCGGGTCAGAATTTGATGCTGAACACGCCTGTCTAGTTCTTTTTTCATGAATGTTTCTCAAAATGCGGGAAATGATAACTTTTGAAGGAGGCATTTGCAAGAGTAGCCACATAGCTAGATCGGACCGGCGTGAGGAGAGGATTCCAACCGTAAAATTTAAGCCAAAACAAACAACATATTTTTAAATGAGGAAAACTAAAGTGAGGCTCAATGTAAGCGAAATTTCACTTGTTTTCTTCCCCCTCTCGGTCGATAGCCACTCTCCACTGATCTACCCCCTTCCTCCTTCCCAGTAGAGGCGAGAGAGTGTGCACGTGAGAGAGAGCGGCAGAGAAAGAGAGGGACGGAAAGGCCGGGGAAGGGGGTAGATCAGTGGAGAGTGGCTATCGACCGAGAGGGGGAAGAAAACAAGTGAAATTTCGCTTACATTGAGCCTCACTTTAGTTTTCCTCATTTAAAAATATGTTGTTTGTTTTGGCTAAAATTATACGGTAGGAATCCTCTCCTCACGCCGGTCCGATCTAGCTATGTGGCTACTCTTGCAAATGCCTCCTTCAAAAGTTATCATTTCCCGCATTTTGAGAAACATTCATGAAAAAAGAACTAGACAGGCGTGTTCAGCATCAAATTCTGACCCGGGAGCCATGATCACGTAAAATTAGCTCTTCTGGGAGCTCAGAAAAAGCTAAATAACTGATATCGGCGTGACGCCGTCTGGAGCCAATGAAGCTTCCATGAGAAAAATGAAAATGCCCATCGTCTTCAGCGGCCTCAAGAACCCCGGAAAACGGAGTTTCACAAAATCGAACTTTTTTGACTGTGCCAACTGCCTCTTTATTTGTCCGATTCTTACGCGAACGGGCTCCTATGTTGGCAGCAAGATATCCGGATTTATCGCTCCATCGTGTGAAAAAGAGGAAAGACCAGTTGAAGAGAAGCCTGCACAAAGTGGTTGGTTTGCCTTAGAAATCGAATTCTTGAATGATTTTTCACTAAAGATAAAATGAATTCAGAATTGGCTAAGATACTGCCGATAATTGCTGCAATCGTTGCCTCCGTATGCATTCCCCATCCTATTTCTCCCTTCATAGCATGTGAGATTGAAAATAAAATGCAATGATCCAGCAATATTACTAATTTCAGACATCGGAACGACTTTGTTGCTCAATCGGTAGATGATCAATTGAAGATAGCTTCACTGAAGGTGGTCAACTTAATTTTTTTAGATGTTGTTCTATTGAATAAAGAATTATTGAGAACTTTTTCGCTCGTTAAACTTTTTAAAATGTTAACCAACGATTAAAGAAGGAGTCCCACGAACCGCGCGGGCGACTATGCAGAGTGAGGAATGAGAGGGTGCGAGCTCGTTGCCTGCGTTTCAGGATCACTTGGAACGCAGCCAACTGCTCATGTCTCAGCTCAAACGAAAATTGAAAACATGGGAGTTTCGAAAGTGTTTTTTTGGTAGCCCACTAGCTCTCGTCGAGAACTCACAAGACAGAGGTTGCAAGACAATGAAAGAATCGGACCTTCTATTTTTCAATCTGACCGAGAGCTGTCAATTCCCACCTTCTCTACGACCTCCATCTCTTCCGACGTTGCTTGGAAACCAGTCTCCCATCTACCATCAATTCTCTCATATTCGCTTCTTTTGGATCTCATAGTCCTCCATCTCTCCCATATTCTGGCCTACTTTTCCTAAGCACTCATCGAGAATTCACGAGTCCTATGCGTTGAGTGAGACACAACATATTCACCTTGAAAATGAAGATAAAATAGGAAAAACTACATTGTAGAACTTCCTGCACAAATTTGTCGGCGATAGCGGAGTGTGCTACGTCGCTCCCACGGCACGTAAGTCTCCTCTTCACTTCTCCCTTTCAAAAATTTTTCAATTTGAATCTGCTAGAGAGCACTCGGAATGATGAGACTATAGTGGAAAGAAGAGTGGAATATTTAAAAATCATTTAATAATCTGGTCTTTGTAATTGCTCGATACTTGCAGTTGGCACCATGGCCGGTATGCGTATTGGCGGAGGCAGAGTATGGGCTTCGCCCATCGCACTCGGGTTAGTTTTTTGAGGGGGAGATTTCTGAACTGACATTCCTTTATTCCATCTGTATTCTCATCAATGGAATGTCAATGCCCATGGTTAGAACACCTGTAAATTTATAATAGAACCTAGATAGTTTGCTAGAAGATGACTGTTTTTACTCAATAGTTGCATCTTTCAATATAATTTACAGGTAAAATGATTCCCGTCTTTCCTCTGGTCGCCGCTGCGTTTGCAGTTTTATTAAACCCCGAAGATGCGGAAACTGCCTTCTTTGTTGGATGTGAGTTACACGAATATTTACATAGTACCAATCTATTACATCTAGCTGAATCTCTTCTCTCAATGATAATAACCACAATTTCTTCAGTTTTCGGCACTTGGTCTAGAAAGATAGAAACAATTCATTACGTCTATCGAATCGGATAATTTACCCCCATCATTAATCATTACGTGTACTTTTCATCTCGATAAATATTGTGAACAATGATCTTTATTCTAATTCACAAATACCCTTCACTCTCCCTCATTTCCTTCTCCTCATGCGGTTGTTTCTCTTCCTTCTTCTCCTCTCTCCTCTTCTCTCATCCGATATCTCTCCTCTCGCCTTCAACGATGATCTCCGCGATCGAATTCAGAAGTGAGGACGTTACTTCTCCTATTCTCGCTTCATTGAATGCAGTTTACACTTTCCCTGATATCGAACAACGGAAGACGTTTGGGAGTTAGAGGGGTTTGATTGGGATATTAGTAGATACTCTTTGAAAAGTGGACAGGGCAGGGCTCTTTTTTTTTAGCTGCTGACTGTCCTTCAACAATTTGATGTAGACTAACTGTATCTTTCTTTGACTACGTTTCCTAATCATCGGTTCTCAAATCGTATTTTCCGGCTCCATTTCCAGATTCGAGCCGTCCCTCAACACTTCTTCCCTCGTGAGACGTCATCATCTGATCACGATGCTCGCTCGATACTCGAGAATCCACAAGCACTTTGTGAAGACGTCAACCAGATTGTTCAGTAGCGACAAACGAACGCCCGGGTAAGAATCATGACAGTACTGTTTTGCTAAAATACAATAATATCCTTCAATTGCCAGTAGGCTTGTTTTGCCTGGGTGCTTGTTACAATAGTTGAAAAAAAGAAGGAAATATGATTCTAAGAACCGGTTTCCAGCTATCGCTACCGTTTCCCGGATCCGGCTCCGGACTTTGACCAGGCAGTCGCAACGGCTTGCTCGCAAGGAAAAGAAACTGTCGATATCATGATGGTGAGCTTTATTTGGATCGCAAAATAGCATTGTTCATCATCTCATCACGATGCAGAATTGTCTGGATCACGATATTCCCGAAGAATCTATGTAGAGTATAAGATTCCCGCAAATCATTGATGCTAAAAGTTTTTAGCCTAAAACAAAAATCAGTCCATTTCAGAATTGTCTGGATCACATGGCGAGAGTTGTCGTACCACGCACGAATTGGGCCAATCGTTCCATCGATTTACTGTGAGGATTCACGAATTAACTGATCAATCGCCTCAGATCATAGACACTAAAATGCCAATAAACGGAAGAAACCATCATAATTGAGAGAGTCGAAGCTGAAGGAGAGCATCACCGACTCGGCCCTCGCAGAAGTGCTCACTTTTGTTGGAGTAAGTTTTTACGGCACAAGCAATGATATCCAGAACGATTGAAACTCATTTGATACCGCTATGAATTGAGTCTAGGTTCAAAGGAATGATAATCAGTACTATTGCAACTCGCTTGATATCACTTTCCTGACATTTGTACTGCAAATAACTCGTTGAAGCACATTTTCCTGGTTTAAAATAATTAAACATTCAGATAATGTGCTGGGGTACGCTCAATCGGCTCTCGCTCTTCGAGGATATTCCCTGCACCGATATGTTCTACACAAAAAATGTGCGACTCTCAAAGCGGTGTCCTCAATTTCAATGTGTATTTTTAGGCTGCAGAAGTGGGCAAGTACAGATGGGACGGACCGCTGAACAGGTACAGTTACTAACTGTTAGTGCAAGGAATGGCCCTCTTCATTGCGAGTAGGGTTGCCAATTCAATGATTCAAGGAGAGAGGAAGGATGGGAGATGCAAATCGGTCAATTATTCCTTGAGGAAGGATGGGGGAGCGCGGTCATCCTTGAGGAAGGATGAGAGGGTAGGGATGGCAAATGAAGAGAAAAAGAGAGAATGAAGAGACGATTTTCCCTTCTCTCTCATTCTCCCTTCATGAAGAAGCTGTAAGCTAAGCTGTAAGCTGAAGAAGCTGTCCACAAGACAAGCTGTAACTCGTGTGTGAATGAATATTTTTAAGTGAAAATTTAAATGTGGGCTAGGTAGGTCGTGCTTCGTTCACTCATACATCAATATTCGAAACAAAACTGATTTAGAACACCTATTCAGAGGAGCTGGAGAGGAACATGGGGATGGGTGGAAGGAGAGTTGATTGGGATTGGAAGGGAGCTGAATCGAAACCCCCATCTTCAGAAACCTGATGAATCACATCAATTCGTGATGCAGCAGGAGTTTCTGAGGCTAAGGGGTTTATCGATGAGCAAGGGTAAGGAAATTGGAGGTAGGAAGTTGATGGAGGGAAGGATGGGGTTGGGAAGAAGGTATTGGGTAAGGACGAGACCCCCTCCCTCCCTCCATCCCCAGTACCCCCTAGAGGCATGGGAAGGGAATAGGTTAGGGGTTCCGTTATGAGCCAGGGGATGGGATCGGAGGGTAGAGATCGGACGACTGAAAGGGGTCTGTCATTTCGGCGACTCGAGGGGAAGGGAATTGGTATGGGGATAAGGGTGAAGGAGGATACTGGAGATGAAAGGAGGGAGGGGACTGGCGTATCGGCGACTGACGAGGGGAAGGGTGGGGATTGGGGAGGATCCTTAGATCCTAAGGGGTACTGGGGATGGAGGGAAGGAGGGTACTAGCGTATCGGCGACTGACGAGGGGAAGGGTGGGGATTGGGGAGGATCCTTAGATCCTAAGGGGTACTGGGGATGGAGGGAACAGGAGTATCGGCGACTGACGAGGAGACCAGAGGGAGAGGGGGGAGGGGAGAGGAGGGGATCCTCAAGGAATGATCCTTAAGGAGGGAGGGGAAGGGGGAGGGCGCCGGAGAGCATCGGTGGAGCATCGAAGAGCATCGAAGGAGACATCGGAGGCGACTGGCGACTATGGAGACTGGAGAAGGGAAGAGGGCGACTGATGGCTCCTTCCCAATTTGCTCGTCCTTATATACCCCCCGATTGCATCATTCTGATGCATCCGAGGATGCATGCCAGACATGTGTAGTTTGAACTCGGATGCATCCGAGTAGATCAGCGGGGGGTATATAAGGACGGGCGATTTGGGAGGGAGCCATCAGTCGTCTCTTCCCTTCTCCAGTTCCATAGTCTCCACTCGCCTCCGATGTCTCCTTCGATGCTCCTCCGATGCTCTTCGATGCTCCTCCGATGCTCTCCGGCGCCCTCCCCCCTCCCCTCCCTCCTTGAGGATCATTCCTTGAGGATCCCCTCCTCTCTCAACCTCTCCCCTTCCCCCTCCCTCCCTTTCCCACCCCAACATCCAAGCTCCCCTCAACCCCAATCCTGAACCCATCCTCAATTTGCTCGGGCCTACCAGAATCTGAAATGGTACCCTATGCTTTTTGATCAGGGTTCCTTCCTTCACTCCGCCCTACTCGATTCCACCCATATCCTCATAATTTCCTTTTTGGATCACTATTCGATGCGATCGCCGGGAAATTTGACGATGTGGGTCCTTCGAGCCTTCCCTTCCTTTCCCCCTCCTCGTACTTTCCCCTGTTACTCATGCCTCCCGGTCAGTCCTGCCCATATCCTTAGGGAGAAAGGGTGGGGTGCTCTGTCCCTCGCGGACTGACCGCCTCTCTTTTGAGAGGACCAATGGTAGATGATGAGGGGTAGGTTAATTATAGAATAGTAGTAGAACAGTGAAAATAGAAATAATAATAATAATAGAATAGTAATAGATCAGTATTAGAATAGTAATAGTATTAGAATAGTTATCATATCCTCATAGTTCTATTTATATTCTATTCTGTTATATTACTATTACATTATTATTATTATCATATAAATGTAAATGATAATAATTATAATAATGTAATAGTAATAGAACAGAATAGAATATAAATATAACTAGGTCACTCTCGGCACCACCATTACTACATAGTTCGCAAAGGTGATTCATTATGTATTGCAAGCACAACCCCGCTCGTTCCCTCACTCACAACGATTTTTGCCACGCTTCTGACCTTCTCATGCCAGTATCTCGTGCACAATAGATCTATATTTCGCATAAACTCTGTTCTCTAACTCTCCTTTGTCTCTTAGTACCCGTTATCGCTATCCAATTCAGCGCAAAATCGGCAGAAAGTGGGTGAGGAAGTCGATCCCGGGATAACCCAATTTACTTGTATTTTTGTTCTAAATGGTTCTCCAGCACAGCTGGATAGTTACTTTACACAAGATATAATCGAATCAAGAAAAACCCGGACGAAAACGCTCATTTCGAGCCATCTCTTCATGAAGAATACCTCATTCTTCATGAAGAGTTACCGTATCGCCCGGTCGCTCCGTGAATAATGACGCCGCGTCTCGCGCCTTTGTGAGAGAGAATGAAAAGACAAAACTCATTCTTCATTTGTCAACCCTAATTGAGGGAAATAAGGAGTTTATGGACTCTAAGACATAAGGAAACCTGTGGAATGGCATCTTTGACGTGATTTGCATACTTTCTGATGTGAATGGAGTGAATTAGTAAAAATTGGAGAGAAAAAACTTAGTAAAATAAAGTATTGTTAAAATTTACGATGAAAGCGTTTATAAGGCCTCCTGTTTACTTACTAAGTCCCTTGATTTCATTTCCGTTAAACGGACTAGAACAACGCTTCTCTCCCTCAATCCTTGAGGAAGGATTCGCATCCTTCCTCAAGGATGACCGCTCTCTCTCATCCTTTTTCAAGGAATGGGGCGATTTGCATCCTGTTCAAAAATGAAAGGAAGACCTTCCTCTCATCCTTGAATTGTCAACCCTAATTGCGAGTCATGTTTACTCTGCACAAATGGATGCAGTTATCACAAATTCAAATCGAGTAAAAGTATGTGTTGCTGCAGTTTCGACGCCGTGGGCGGTCCTCTTCACGGCATCACCACTAAGCCCTTCGACAATCCCTTCCACTGCGCTGAGCTGAGGTATGAATGCATTCGCTCCATCTGGTGTGTAGATTTAAATAATTCTCTAAAATTTAAGTTTCTGCCCGACTCCGTGCACTACTTCGCGCCGACGCGGATGCATATTCGAGGTAGGGAAATCAATGCATGGCATTATAGGTCGGATCGAAAGTTCTGGAAACGATAAACGGAAACAATTTTCTCATACGATCGCGTACCTAAACTCAGTCGCTTCCTCAATGGAACTCCCATTGGGAAACAGAAAGACAAAAAAGAATGTGAGCATGATAATTTTCTATCCCAGCGTCATCTCAACATCGATCTTCTTGGAATGATCGAGAATCGCTGGAATCTGACCTACCCCTGCGATAACAATCAAGTTAGTTCCTGGAGTGCATTTCTTCGATGTGATACAGGTACACACGTAAAAACACAAACAGTGCCCTTTGACTAGATTATGGGGGTGAGGGAAAGAAAGATGGGAAGAATCGGTTTAGAATAAATGAATGAGAAATATAAAATTATCTTACATTTAGATCTACCGTCCGGACATCGACATTTGCGTGCACAAAGACGATTGTATGGTCAAGAAGTGTCCAGGTTAAATTTCTTTTGAATTTGAGTAAAAATATCTCAAACAAATTCAGCAAATTCCATCTGCGAGGAGGGTTTCCCTGAATCAGCGTGCATCTGCGCCCTGGGATACGCGCCGGTTCGTTGCTATTTTATGGTTCGGGAATTGAATGGCACATCCGCATCGAACGAGTTGCTATTTTGAAAGACCAGACGGCTATCCCGCTATGCTATGAATTTTGATTGGTTAAATTGGAATAGCAAATGTCCATTTTTATAGGACTCCAGCGGCGAATGCACTGAGATTGATCTGAGTGTGAGTTTCTATTCAAACTGTTTTTACCGTTGGCGCAAAAATAATAATTCAGTCCATCCACATTCCCTGGACGTCTCCATACGCTCCGGATAGCGCCTCGATGGCTGGAGGGTCGATGGGGCTGATGAGCCTATTGCTCATTCTCAGATGAGAATCAGATCTCGACGAAACGAGAAAATCACAAGAGTACCTAACCTTGAATGCATAAAATAATCGGAATTAGGCTCTTTTCTTTTTTTCCAGTTCCAGTTTCTGGTCCAGTTTTTCTCGAGCATTCTCTCCTTATCTATTTTCATTCCTACTCACTTCTCATTCAACGCTATTTTCACCTAGGCGAGAAAGGAGAAAAGTCCTTAGAATTTATTGTTTCACAAACATTGTAAATACAATGGCTTTATCCTGGAATGTACACGTATCGACTGGGCTTGTTTGTCTACGTTGATTATTAGAATACTGTATGGGATAGGGTACTGTGGTTACAGTATTCTGTCTATTTCTTCTTCTCGAGACCTCCCACGAAGGAGAAGAGATGCTTGGCGAGGTCGGACGGTTGCTCGAATGCGGCGAAGTGACCTGTAATAAAACAGGACATCATCATGCTTCCGTACTTCTGAATAAGGCTATGAGGACGGAATTTGTCTCTTCAGCCTGCATGGAAAGGAAATACAAGGGAGTACAAGGAATGATAAGATCGATTTTCCACACGGGGTACTGTAGAAGCTTTCACAAATATTTATTCTAAAAAATAATCACGAACCTCCATCGGGCATGACCACTTGCGAGGTCAGATTCATTCCGGTTGCGATGATCTGTAGAGATCACTTTATTACAGCCCCCTACTATTCGACAGATCAAACTCATCAGCAACAAATTGATACACTAGAAAACTATACGAACCTCGGCGGGCTGTTTGTCGAAGAGCTCATTGGGGAATTGCGCGTGTGCGGTAGGGACGGAGATGTAGTGGCTGAAAAGGTTGTAGATTGCTTTCCTACTTTCATAAATCCAGAGTTTATATTGTCCGAAAGGCAATATAGTCAGGATATGGCTGAAACGTTGCAAAATTAGTTCAAAATTATGTTCTGCATGCCACTTCGCCTATTCTCTCAATTCAAGTGATTTTGTGATTCAAGTAATCGGACAAAATCAATGTTGCTCACTTGGTCAAGGGGAAGTTGTAGGGATCGTAGAAGCATTCCTTGTAGAAACGCTGCGATGCAACGATGTTGCCCTGAAGGAATATTAGATCAACACATTTATGACAGCAGATCAAATAAAGCGAGATATGCGGCCGAATGCACACCTGAGTCCAGTAGATGGTTACGATGGTAAGGAGTTCGTCAAGAGTGAACTTCCTGAAAAAAATATTTTGAATTTTTTAAAGAGCGATTCCATGGGATTTCCCTAGAATCAAATCAGAAATATCTACTTGGTGAGTCCTCCGTCGGGCAGTTTTCTGTATTCTCCATTGGTCCAGGTGGAGAACTTCTCGAGAATATACGCGGCCAGACCGGCGGGCGAATCATTCAGACCGGTGCCTGTGAAGAGCAGATTACGGTAGGGGATCGATCGATAACTGACGAGTACGGTAGCTTGATCGATAACTGACCGACAGTATCCGGTTTGGTCGCCTGGATGTGCATGTAACCGGACTCGGGGAGAATAACTTTCTGAATAAAGTTTGTTTAGTTACTGTGTAATGTAAAAGTATAGGAATCGAGTATCAAATCAATTTCAATTATACAATGTATGTATAATATATCTATGTATAATATACATAGATGCTAAAAACTTGGAAACATACCGTCAAGATATGGAGCGAACTGTAGTCGTGGTGGTGGCTGTGCTTGAAGAGGTGCTGCAAATCGATAATTGGATGTTGTAGTTAGGTGGGACAGATCAGCTATCGTCTCTTCATACCTGAGGGAAGATCGATCCAACGACAGCGTAGAAGATTCCCTTCGGAGTGTTGGGACTGGCAGAGGCCATGTTCAGATGGAGTCCGAGGGCACTGAAAATGGTGAATGTTACCTCCCCCTTCTTTTCATATTAATGATTATATTATATGTACATTTTGAATTGATACAATCGAAAAGAACATTTATAGATACCTTTCCGGGTACATTCTCGCAAGATTCGAGGTGACGATCGATCCCCAGTCTCCGCCCTGCATGTAGAACCTGAATGAAATACAAAATAATAAATAGTTATGTCAAAGAAAAAAAAATCAAACACGAGAACACATATTAAATTTTTGAATTGTAGAGACGGAGGCTATCGATATCTCAATTTTCAATATTTTTTCAGCACTCACTTCTTGTGTCCGACCCGCTCCATGAGCTTCTTGAAGACGCGCGCAGCGGCCAGTTGGGAGAATCCTAAATATTAAAATAATAAAAATAATTATGTGAAATAATTTGCACCGGTCTTCTTGGGCGACTCGCTGAAGCCGTAGCCCGGAATGGAGGGAGCGATCACCTTCAACGGATCATTCAATCACTCTTCATTTCACTCGTTTTTTTTATAAAATTTGACCACACTTCCAGGGGAGCAGATAAATGTGGATAATGGCACGTCGACTAGGGAATGGTGAAAATGATCTACCTCGAATGCGATATCGTGCGTGGAGGCGACCTTGTGGGCCACTGGGTCGAGCAGCATAGGGAGCATCTGAAGAAGAATTATTGTCGTTATCTTATCTTTATCGAATATTTCATCTTGTGCCTAGAAAGAATCCGTCTAATTTTGCATGTTCTCTTGACAGAGTATGCGAAATGAATTCTCCAATCAGCCCTGATGACAAAGACGATCGAACCTTGTAGAACTCGAAGACGTTGCCGGGCCATCCGTGCACGAGTAGCAAGGGAACAACCTTAAATTAATTAATTAATTTTAATTATTTACAAAATTAATTTAAAAGTGCCAACCTTCTTGTACTTCTTCGCGTCCGGCTTCGCGTGGTAGTAGTGCACCTCAAATATTATTTTAAATGATTAATTTGAATTCATTTTAAATAATATTAATAATACCTTGACTCCCTCGATCTCCGTGATGAACTGAGGCCAGCTATTGAGAATGGCCTCTTGCTTTCGCCAATCGTATTTGGTCTGCCAGTGGTCGAGCACCTGAGATGAATGAGAATGGAAATTAGGAGCTTGAAATAAGGATACTTCATTCTTCATTCAACTTGCCAAATTGCTTACGCTACGATGCTTTTTTTTTGTATTTTTTGACTAATAAGTTACTTTAGAATTTTTCGGAAATGCAGTTACTATTCTGGAAATTTCCGTATTTATAACCTCCAGGCAGCGCCCTGCATAATGTTTTGGCTATTTCTATCTCCCGGCCATCAAGAGTAAACAAATGGGCGATAAGTCCCTAACACGATGTTTACTGCCCATGTGTTATTCCCGAGGAGGGATGCAGAGTGGAAAAGGCAACGGAACGAGTCTGTTGACCATAAATTTCTCACGATTTTGTAAAACAAAAGAGACATTTTCGGTGCTGATTGGCAAGTGAAAAGATAATTTCAAGATCGCAATTGGGCTGACATGATGATCATTCATTGTGAAAGCCCTATTCCCAATCAATGTTCTTCCCGTCTAGAGCTCGAAATATCACCCAGTCAAGTGGTAGAGAAAGTGTGGAAAATGAAGAGACGATGGCCCGATTTTTGAGCTCCATTCCCGACACGATCACTCACCTTCTTGAGGTAGTTCGCATTGAATCCGTACTCGAACGAGTTTGCATCCTCGAGGACTTCGTGAGAAATGCGAGTAGATGCCAGACGCTTCTTTAGGTCCTGCAATTGATGGAGAATAAACTATGACAGATCAGCTCTCAGTATACGAGCCAGATGTGGTATTGCATCCGCGAAACGAGACATACGTTATTGCCACTACACTAACGGTTCTAGAGAACCAGCAGACCATTGGGTATGTGAGGGGCGAGGGGGTAAATCATTCACCTCCAGCACTGCATCGGGCACTGCCACCTTGAAGGGAGTGATCTTCGTGTCATCCGCACGCTTCGCCCCCGTGCCGAACCAGCCATCACGAGGGAAATCGGGCTGGAATGAGGATACTCTTATTCAAGTTCTAATCTGAATATGTAGATTACACATGAGTTCAGTCTGCATAAGCCATCTACTCTGGTTTTTTTTCTCAGTGGGATCCCAGGGAAAGTGGGCGTGGTTAGCCATTCTCACTGGTTTCCCATGGTGAGGGAGAGGGGAAAGAGAGCCCATTTCTTCCCACTGGGTTCCCAGACAAATTCTCAATGGTTTCCCAGACAAAGGTACGCGCTTTCGCGTCCCAATTTCTGCGCACCTTCAGCGCAAGAATTTGATAATTTCGTTTTTGAGCTACTCGTACGTTTGAGCCGTATTCATCGCGATTTTCATATGTAATTGTTGACTAATCGGTAGTCCTACATTTGCCCGCGATTCATTGTACAGTTCTAGTCGCGATTCCACCGTGTATTTCGCCGGTTGACACTTGAAATTAGTGATTATTTTCAGATCGTCAAAGTATCTATAATATAATATCTAATATATAATTGCATGCTGTATAAATGGAAGGGAATAACGATTTCCAAAGGTTTGTGCACTCACTGGTAGTAATTGGCATATTTCAGGTAAACTTCTAACTGTTACTCCCTATGATCAACTTTTCATTATATTATCGTCGTCGGGGCAAGATAAACCTCACGCAAGAAATATCGTCAAGCGGGACTTAATCTATCACCAATAATCGATTTTGTATCCGTCAATTGTTGTACATTTATAATGCACGCGTTGATAAAGTTTTTTGAAAATAACACTGCACGCGTTTCATCACATTAGAACATCACTTTCTCACTGGTTTCCCAGGCTATTCTCCCAGTGAGTTCCCAGGGTCTCTCCCCTTCTCAGTGGTTTCCCAGGGAAATTCTCAATGGAAAACTACCTCACTCCTCAATGAGAAATTCCCTGGGATCCCACTGAGAAAAAAAAACCAGAGTAAAATGGGAAGCCCTAGAAGCTACAATACAGTGAATTCACAGTAGTGACTTGAGCTCGATCAGGTCGTCTGAAAACGGAATGCTGACGTCGAAGCGTACCTTCGATGGCGGTACGAGATGAGTGTAGGCGAGGAAGGCAATCACAGCAACGAGAGAAGGGACGACGATCAGTTTGAGAAGACCCATCTCTAGGAACATTGAGGATGAGAATGAGAGATAGAAGTGAGCGGATAATAAGGAAAATGGAGAACAAAGATAATAAAGAATTACAAGAGAATTGAATGAGAATACATGTGAAAATTTGCGAGAATATAGTTTCAAGAGAATGGAGAGGGTCACTGCATCAGAGATAGAGTGAAGGTGAAGGCGTCTAATCGCGATAGTCACCCCGGCCCGCCTTCTTCTCGAATGAACTCTATCTCAGATTGTTCACTCTTCGATCAGACAGAGTGAGAGATCATACGGAATGAAGAGAGTCAGACACACATATGAATTCTCGTGCTAAGTGTAGTGGGGGAAGAGATAATGGAGGTAGAAGAGAGCGAGTGCCAACCATTGCGTGCATGGTGTAGTCTTCTTCGTATTATATCGGCGTGTGGACTCAAACCATGCGGAAATGCGCACAAACAACACCAAATTGTTCGAGTGGATGGGTGATGTAAGAAGGAGACATCTAACACTAAGGTGCATTCGATAGATCAGGTAAACGTAAAGACAGGGTAACCAGACAGCGATTATCACTGGTATGGCTAATTTGGGATGAAAAAATAGAAGAGGGTGAAAATATGTATCGAGCAGCCAAATGGAGGAGTTTGTTAGCAATAAGAGCCAAAAGGGAGTTGTGAAACGGGGCGTCTCTTCTATGTGGTCAATACGAGCCGCCACATTTCCCGTAAACAAGTCGAGTGATAAGAAACAAAGTCGAGCAGGGAGATAACATTGTAGTCTATTTCTGGCCAATCGCGTTTTAATTCGTTTGGACTAACTGATGAAATAAAAACGAAGAACACTGCAAAGAATGAAAATCCGAAAGTATTATTATGTTACAAAGAGCATAAGGACACTTAGGGAAATCTAGAAAAACAGCTCTGCAAAAGGAAGAAGTGTATTGAGGAGACCTACCCCTCGACGATCACGGAATGGCACTGGAAAGCGGCCGTTGTTTGTTGTCTTCAATGCTGTTTCTCTAACCCTTCCTTACTCTTTCCAGAGAGGTCTCTCTTTCTCTGCCTCTCTATCTCTGGCCAGTCGAATATTGGACGCAAACAACTCTCGTACACAACTCTGCACAGAAAAATTGGCACTCTCCGCCACAATGTGAGTAAGTAGAGCAGGGATGTGTCTCTTCATTTTGAATGTTTTCTAATAGTCATGTTCGCCAGAAAGAGTGCCACTACGCGTGAGAAAATGTAGAGACAACTAATTGTTACTGATTTTTTCATCTGGTTCCCACAGTAATATTTCCTTGGATTTCGTGTCTGAGAGAAATCATATTTATTTGCCGGATAATTTGTGAACACAATGTGAATGGAAGTCGTTGCCCTGTGAGGAAAAGGTGGTGTAACGGGGACGGAGATAGGGGGAAAACTGAACAACTCTGCGATGAAAAAGGACTACATTGACGGGGAAAGAATGCACAAATCTGAGTGATGCGACACTATGGAACGTATGGGATTTAATTGAGTAGATGTGCATGAGACCAAGAAGCAAATAATCTTTGAATAGTATCTATGGAGAACGTAATCACACTCATGAATAGAAATGTGCGAAAACATAAACGAAATGAATTGCAGTTTTTCTCAGATTGTGGTCCTGGTTTTATGACACTGCTGAGCAAAATTTTTTTAAAATAGAAACCAGGACCAATACTAGAAAAATATGATTGATTATTGGAAGTACGGCTGCCACTGGGCGTATTGCTGGCCATTGCCAGATGGAATGTAGCCTCCCATAGGCAGACCATATGTGGACGAAGGTGGGAGGTATCTATAATTGCATTATTATTCCTTTTCTGATTGCTTTGTGTAAAGAATTCGATAAGTCATTAGGGATATCTAACAGTTCAAGTATGAGTGGAAGGTCTTCCTATTATTTTTCAACAGTGTCCAAATAGCCCCATTCCTTTGGAAGGTAATACGAGTATGGCATAAAATCTAATTTATTATATTTAAAAAAATAGTTACCCTGCATTGCCGAAGTTCTGTGGCAAGTAACCGGCCGAGTCGGCCACTTTTCCGTCACGGACCACCATCTGAACAGTATTCATTCCTTATGAACAAATTTGAAGGAATCCATGAAATACCAAATGTAAAACCAATTTACGAAGCACTTTACAAACCTGTACGGGGAATCTCTTAGCCGTGCTTCCAGTCGGTGAGAAGGCGGATGAAGGAGGAAGAGCGCCTAGAGAATCGTATTATTTCATATTCCCTTATAGAAATCATTTCTCCTGACTTCTAAGGGCATTGTCTCTTGGAAATTATATTTCTGCACGTGATCGATCAAAGATAAAGTTCCTTCCACGATTAAAGAGATTTTACAGTCGTCAGGGCCGATATCGATCGAAAAAATAAACTCACAAACGGGAGTGGGCTGGATAGTGGGTGCGAAGGGAGACGCCGATGCCTTCACGGGAACGTCCGTTTTCTTCGTTTTGTACCTTAAAATACTTGTATTAATTGCCATTTTGTCCATCCTAACCGGTTAGTGCGCGTGAGAATGGAAGAGCCGAGACCCGTATTCTCCTTGTAACTACAATTGCATCATATATTACAAACTGGTTTTTGATGAATAGCTAAAATTATATGATTCCAAAATCGAGTTCGAAATTTGAGAAGAAGAGAGATCTCGATATCGTTCCAATATGGAACGAAGAAGCTCACCGATGGTTCTGGAACCAGATCTTGACTTGGGTCGGCGTAAGTCGAATTTCTTGGGCGAGTTGCTCACGTTCAGGAGCGGAGAGGTACCGTTGCATCCTGGAATTAAATTGATTTGCATTGAAGATACTACAAATCATCAAAACATTCGATGAAAAGTCAAAATTAATTCCTCGATACTGTCATACCTGAATCTCTTTTCCAACTCGTACGTTTGGCCCTTAGAGAAGAGAACACGTCTCTTTCGCTTCTTCTTCTAAAATATATCTAATAAATACGTTTGATTATTGTTGTCAACCGTTTCTCAAAACATAGCAAAGTGTTTATTGGTTTCGAAATGTTTCTCTAATTATAATTCAGTATTAGCACAGTAAGTTACACAATTGATAAATATTTCAGTAGTTTTCAAATACAAGACGAAAAGAAAAGCTAACCTTTCCATCTCCACAGTCCTCCTCTTCCTCTTCGTCCTCGATCTCGTCTCCCATCTCGGAATCATGTCTGCAACTAATTTTATTTATTTATTTTGAACACTAAAGTGCAAAATAATAAAGAGCGCCACTACGGACTTCTTCAACAGATTATTAATTTGCATAAAGTTATTTGCGAAATAACACAACTCACGCAATTTTGTCGCTGGCATTACTCTGAGACGGCGATGCATCTCGATTCGTTAGGAATACGGATGACGGCGCAGAGTGTACGGCAACTCCCGGCTAGAATATTTTGGTTATGGTTAACAACCGCTAATTTCAACAGCTTCATTTCTCTGTGGTCATTAAGCCATTTTTTCTGAAATCTGGATAGAATCAATATGATATAGACCGACCTCATTCTTCACTTGTGGATACTGAACTGCATTGATGAGATTGGAGGGTGATGGGACGTTGAGACCGTAGGATGGATGAAGATAGGCAGAATGATCGTAGGCGTACGAGGGATCGAGGGTCGGATACCCTGCAATATATCTTCTTAAACTCTTATCCTATTCATGGGTTTACCTTATAGTGTTATAATCATTGTCAATATTCTTAATCACCAATCGATTATTTTTTGTCGATCCCTTTTTCTCTATCGCGGTCTCTTCTCATATTTGTTGCTTTGAGCGCGAGCGCTCCCGCAAATTTTGCGCATTGTAAGAGCAAATATGAGCGAAAGACGAAAGAAGTCGAAGAAGAAAAGGAAGGAGAAGTGAGGATGTGTTCTGGATTTCGATGGATGAGCGAGCTAGAGAGTCAAGTTGTCTGATTCTCTCCATTTCGACTGCTCTCTCGCTTTCTCTGATCATCGAGAAGTGATAAGATGATTCATCTATGATAGGGACTACTGTAGGAGAGTCCTAATCAGTTCTTCAAACTGTACATCCTCAAAAATTACGGTAGATGGATCTAAAGCAGATGTGCAAACACTATTACTGTGCGTCATCATTGATTTCATTATTTCTTTTGAAAATTCCTATTTTAGAATGATGATGCACTATTTCGTGATATACCCTCTGCATTTTCTTTCCATTTTGTGCCGAGACCTCGTATAAATGAAGCAGGTAAACACTGATAGGGTCAGAAGCCGGGTCAAAAAACAAAGATGTTCCCGCGCGCGGTATTATCAAAAGTATCAGATCACCCCTCTACAACTCTTCTCTCATCTCTACCGACATCCGGAAATCTGTCAGTTCCCTTGCGAGCTCACCCTATCTCCCATTTCCCCCTTCTCTCACTTTCTGGGGGGTAAGAGAAAACGAGAGAGTACGCACTTCGAAGAGAGTAAGACGTTAGGTCGCGCTATCTCCACACTGTTTGACAAGCAGGGAGATCTCAGAAGGGGAAGGGAGGGGAGGGGAGGGGATAGGCTATGCAAATGTGGACTGACGACTGTATTCAGTGTGCCCCTACTTGAAAGGTGATATGCACAAGTTGAGACTGTATTACACGTGGGATTATTGGAGGAAACTTGGCTGCTCTCTCTCAACTGTGTGCTCTCTCGTTTTCTCTGACCGAGAGAGATCAGGAAGGGGGATTACGGTAATTCGAG
The DNA here is from genome assembly GCA_900490705.1 of Pristionchus arcanus. Taxonomy (NCBI): domain Eukaryota; kingdom Metazoa; phylum Nematoda; class Chromadorea; order Rhabditida; family Neodiplogasteridae; genus Pristionchus; species Pristionchus arcanus. Next base: position 59,252 of record LS485348.1, read on the forward strand.
TCGAGGGACCGGTCAGAATCGGTCAGGACGCGGGGAGAAAAATCAACAAGGTGCGCGTGTGAGCAAGAGAGATTTGAACACGAGTGGAGATTGGTTGAGAGGGTACGGTAGGAAGAAGAGAGATGGGATTGAAACGGGGTGAAGCGAAGAAATTATGACGCAAATCAAGAAGTTGTTGAATCGATTCGGCGCAAAACGTTGAAGGTGAAAGAAGAAGAATGAAACAAGTTGACACTTAGACTATTGATAAATTTCATGGACAAACAATTACAAGACGACCGCGAATAAATTAACCAAATATGATGAAATTGTCAATTAACGTGAATGAAACACGGAGAGTGATAGCTAATGAATAGGAAGGGACTCACCAAGAACTCCAAGTTGCGGATCCCAATGTGCCAACTGTGGCTGGGCAAGGGATGCTTCGGCAGGAGTGATGTCCCATTTCGGAATCTCCGATCTTAATATTAACGTTACATTATTCATGTTAATTGCGCTCATGAAATATGAGCTCATATTTTGAAAAAAAAAGACTCAGTAGAGAGCTAATGCATATTGATTTATTGCGAATGAGCGAGAGCAAAAACGATCACAAGCTGTCATCACGCGCTTCGAGACTGATAAAGCCTCCACCAAGTCTAAAAAACTCCAGCAAGTATTGAAGCTGGCTAATCAGCGAAGTTGGTTGAGCGCGCATTCTAAAATCAATCGTCAGCACCAGCGATGGCTTTTAACTTCGCGAAAATGAAATCGTTTTCGTACTACAAGATATCACGCGGACCAATGAATAACACAATTCCCGATGGAGCTCAAAGCAAAATTGATTAGTCTAGCAGTTGAAATCAATGAGAGTGAGCACGCATTCAAAAATGTTAAAGCAGACGAAATCGATGGACCTAACTTACCCGCACAGACAAAATTCCTACGACCTGAACCACACCCGGCTGGCAACAATGGTGTCCATCTACCATCCATCGACACCTCAACTGCTCTAAAGAGTGGCCCTCTTCTCCTCCCATCTTTCCCCCCACTTCTTCTGTTGAGATGAAGTGGATGGATGCGATACCGATATAAGTGGAACCCCCTTGAGAAGGGGGGAATATCAAGTGCCCCTCTCCCCATCCATCACCACTTGATGATGGTGTGCTGGTGAGCGGCAGCACTGTCTACCCTATCCCTATCCTTAAACTTAGTATCTTAAGCTTAAGTCACTTACTTGGGCAGGTCCATCGTGGTGAACATTGAGTGCGGATGGTGGTGTAGTGTTAGTGCGGGCGGTTGGGAGGAGGAGGAGGGAAGGGGAGGGGAGGGATTACGGTACTGATAGGGGGGTACTGTAGGATCAGGAGGGATACGGTAGATGGTTGGGGTACAGTATGATGAGGAGCAGGATGGGGTACTGTAGAGAAGGGGAGGGGAGGGAGGGGGAGCGCCAGTGGTGGAAAGTGGAGGTGGAGCTCCACCATTTGACCCGGTCGTCCGACCGAACAGCAGCTTCTGCAACCGGGTTTTAGGCCCATCCCGGTCCGGGTCTGGATCCGGAACCGGCAAATATACCTGTTCGAGCGCAGCAGCCAGCCTACTGTAGTACTCCATTGATGGAATCCGCGGATTGACTACAGCTCACCTCTCATCAAAGAGAGTCTCAATGTTTCTCCCTGCCCAATTTGGGACTCTCTTACTTATCAACTGTCTCTCCATCTCCATAGCATCCATTACAAATCGCCCTTTTCACTAATGAGCTACCCCGCCTCTCTTGTCTCATCCCCTTCTCCCCTTGTTAAGTGTTTGCTACTCTACCTCGAGACTCTTCCCGAATACTGAATCAGAATGACATCATCGACATCACTGTATACTTACAATATTTTAAAAATCGATGATTCAACTATTTCAGTAAAAATTGAATAATTTCAGTATTACTGATGAAAAGTACTTGAATTTTCGCAATGGTGCAGGGAGAATTGATTTATTTGCATGATGGAACATGATTTCAAAACAGTCCTCGTCGCCTTTTCTCATTTGCTTGTCAATCCGTGGGAATACTGTAGGCGCGTGGATCGACTTTGAGCAAATAAGAGAGAGATGGAGGAGGGGAGGGGAGGGGAGGGAAGGGGAAGCTATAGCACGTCCCCTCATCCAACAATAGATTATTGACAGATTGCATCAGATCCGTGAAGCGTTATTCATTTTGTTAACTGTTTGCGACAATTCAATCGGTTTGCTGAAAATTTAAATGTTTCCGTATTGCCGCTGAAACGTATTTGATATTTCTCAATTTTTGTTTGGAATGAAAAGATACTGTTTTATGATATCGAACGCAAGAAAATGTAGCATCGAATAGCACTTTGTTCCATTCATGGTGAGGTTTCTCTGTGATCTCAAATATCCTCTTCCCTCTTTGGTTGCCCATTGTCTAAGCTCAACAGAGAGAAGTGTATGGGATGTCCACACTAAGCGAACTCGAACCGTATCGCAAAGGTGATCCTGTATAGAAATGATACGAAAAGGGAAATTTTCTTCGACTGGGTTGTAATCACAAGCAAAATTCCATATTCCCAAGCCAAAAAATGAAAGTTTATTCCAATCAGGACATTTAAATTGGGCAATGGTGACAATTGAAACCCGAGCGAAACATGGAAAGATTCAATTGAAATTCACTAGCGGAAAAACTGAGTCAAAATATGGAAAGACATTGAGATCTTTATGAAATGGAAGTGTTGCGGCTATAGAGTGAATTCAATAATAAGTGAATTGGCCAATGAACTTGGGCTAACAATTGGAAAATATAGTATTCAAATAAACTCTCTGAGGGATAACAAGGAAAGGAATGGATAAAACTTATCTGTGAGTACTAGGACGGATGATAACAGACTGGATGAGAACCGACAAAAACATTTTCCTGCGTTTGTGGATTTCAGAACATCCTGACTAGGCTCCTCAAAAACAGTCGGTTCTCATTCGACGGTTCTTCACCGGCCTGGTACGAATTTCTCAATTTATATTCTGGGCGAGGGATCATCGTCTAGTGTGCTCCTCCACTGAATTCTCACTGGACTGTGTGGAGGCTCTTCTTCCTGAATACGGTATTCCTCTTCCGGTATCGTCGACTGAACAATCGGCACTGCCTCACTCATACTGCTCTCGCCCTCTTTGCCATAGCCAGAGTCCAGCAGCCCTGAGATCGATTGACTAGTTATGAACTTCTGAGCTTCTTTAAAATTTTGCTAACTACGGGGAGAACTCAGGGATCAGGAAAGGAGAATACTTCTAAGGGTACAGAGAAGCTGTTTGCATTCAATTCCAGAATGCAAGGTTGATGAAACCAAGGAAAGAAATACTTACCCGCAGTAGAGCTCATCATGGGTGATGCTGGAGTTACGACGCCTCGTGTGATATCTTCTTCCGAAGGTGCGTCACCGATTGGATCCTGCAGAAACTATATGAATATTCCTATTGTTGTACATTCCTATTGTTAGCTAACTGATACAGGCCCATCTTTATCAGCGCCCAGAAATCACATCTGATAAATATTGTATTGTGTTTGTAGGCAGCCTCACCTGAATGGAAGCCGAAGCTTCTATGGGAGAAGCTACTCCATGAGTTGGTGAGGAGAAAACGGAGGAGACAGATGCCTCCTCGTCATCTCTTCCTTCCTCACTCCCGGCTGCCTCCTCTCCAAGACGATTTTCGGCGATCGAACTTAAAAAAATTTAAAATATTTTTTCACAGTTTTTTCCAGTATCACTAGTTTCAATACCAAAGTATCACTCATGATCCCTGCGTGAAACATATCCATCATTCCCTTTATTTCTGCGCTCTTAGCAGGGCGTTGTACATTGCTTTACTCAACCTTGTTAGAATGAGAAAAAAGAATAAAAATGCACCTTGGCCTGCTGTTCTTGCTCAACAATCTTCCCTTGCTCATCTTCCGTCCTCCATTCTCTCTTTCTCGCATATCGTCCAAGTACTGTTGTAGAATTACGTGCACCTGAAATGTATTTTTATCAAAAAAGTGAAGGTTTTTACGAGATACTATGAGTAAAAGTGGGAAAAATTACTAATAAAGTTATCAGACAAGTGGCAAAAGGTTTCTGGAGGTATGGGGAATCGAACCCCAGACTTCTCGCATGCAAAGCGAGCGCTCTACCCCTGAGCTATACCCCCACACGTTCTCTCTCTTCGGGTGGACACAGACAAACGAGGCGCGCGAGAGGGAGGGGTGAGAAAGAAAGAAAACCCATGTCGTGTTTGATTCTATTGGTTTCTTTCTCTCTTTTCGCTCGTTTTTCGTATTTATTGAAAACATTCTTTCCTATTATTTGGATAATTGTTTTCTTACCGGCGACTCGTCATCCTGGGCATAATTTCCGATCTTTCCATCCTCATATCCCAATAGAAGATACCGTTCTTCGTCCATTACGAACGATCCATTTGAACTTGCCGTTGAGATCATTGAACCTGAAATTAAACGATTACAACGATACTATTCATCTTTAATTGGGGTTTGAAGGAATATGGAAAGGAAGCAAGTGTCTAAAACGAACGCGTATTCCGAAAGGAAAGTGTGTTCTCTGACTCTCCTCTCTAACTCGTAAACGCTACACAATACAGTTTCGTGACTCATCATCCACAGGCAGGGCAAAGATACGCGAACATTGGTCGCTTTCTGACTGCCTGTGGGTGTGCTCCATTGGCGCAGTTGGTTAGCGCGTGGTACTTATAATGCCGAGGTCGGGAGTTCGATCCTCCCATGGAGCAGATCTTTTTGCTGGTTTTGAGCATCAGTTCCGGTATTACTCACGCTACGCAATGATCTGTATTTTTTACAATTGGAAATCTTCGAAGTATAGCTTTAGAACTCTATCTATTATTTTTTAAAACATTTTTTGCCTTCTTGAGCATCCGATTCAAAGAACGAAACAAGTTATAAGATGGAAGTAACGAACCAGGCCTCGGTCTCCTACATCCACTTCCTCCATTGGCCGTATCTATTCCTCCTCCTCCATCAGTCTGCACTGCAGTGCTCACGCGCATACGATGATGCTCGTTGTGATCCACATGCAATTTATTTCAGGTCAACAGTTATCTTTATTTGTGATCAAGATACATGAATACACACACAAAGTTCATTAGCATTTCTGTATTTCTAAAGACCTGCTGAGTTTCACTCATCCTTGATAAAATTTTAAATAGATACATAGTTTCGCGCATCAAAATACCGGTTCACTACAAATTAAAATCATTACCATTTTCTGCAGTTGATCGGAGGCGAGGAACTTGGAGAAGACCATCGACCTGGAAATATTCGCAATATGTGAAATGAAAGTTGTAATTTCAAGAAATTAGTTATGTTTCAGGGTTTCTACAAAAACAGTTAGTCCTTAGAGACATCAATTTCGCTGCGATTTCCTATGGAATAATACCACCACACACTTACTTGAAATCATTCCTATGCGGTCGCAGTCTCTCCATTGTCTGTATTCGATTGAATAGGGCCTTATTGTGCATGACACGCGAATCGCGAAGAAGACGAGTTGATGATTGAGAGGCGCCTGAAGGTAATCTTTTATCACTGTAATTCTCAGGAGAGGGTGGGCTGATAATTTCCATTGGCAGCTGTCCAGTCAATAGCAGAGATCAAAGATTAAAAATCTACTAATTGAAATTTCTTCACACTCACGCGATCGTATCGAATGCGATGACCTATCACTTCCGCCATGCTGAATGGCAGTAGTCGCAGTAGCCATGTGCAACTTCATCGAGTCCTCAAAAACATTATTTAAACAATTAATTTCGATTAATTTAAAATAAATATGCACTTACAACATTGCAACAACGATTCGACTACACGGTACGCTAACAGGAAGCCTGTTTTTCAGTGCACAACCTAGAGTCCTAGCAGGAAAGCGTAGAGCTATGGTCTGCTTTTATGCCGGGAAGGAAAAAAGTCAGTTAGTGATTGGTGTAAGTCAGAACACGGCTCTTCTACCGTACCTCCACCCTCAATTCGGCAACCTCATCTCTGTACTCTTCCGCCAGTTCTTCTTCCTTCTCTTCTCCGTCTGAATCAGAGTCAGGGTCGGACTCCAGTTGGCGACCGATCACCTGAAAATAGCAGACTGTGTGTCGATACAGCTTCCACTTGCGTGAATTCCAACCAATGGTTGTGTATCCCCAGTAGGTTGTCCACTTTTAATGGTTTCCCACTGTATGCCAGAATAAAGAGCATCTTGCAAACTAGTTAACTTAGCATGTCTTAGCATCTTGTTAGATCTTTCCAAAAGTTATAAAATTTAGATATTGCATGGCTGGGCAATCAAATGTAAACAGATATTCAAATCTCACCTCCGTGGCGACCCTCTCAGCCATCCAGTGCTTCGCTACACCCATCATTGTGTGCTGACGATGCTCGATTGCAGGCAAGCGCATCAATTTCCCTGGGAATTTATTAGTTATGTTTCAGGGCTTTTTTAAATGCAATGCGACGTTAGTAGCAAAATTACCATCCAAAGTTGCGACAATAATGCCTCACTAAATCTAACTTGATGTCACTCACATTCCGAATCAGTCTCTTTAAATCATAGTTTATATACATATCAGGTATATTGTTCTATGGGAAACTAAATAAAAATGATCACCGAGTATGCCCATCTCGAAAGTAACAGCCGGTGCCTCTTCGCCTAGACCGTCTTCCGTTCCCTGAGAATTTCAATTATTACTGACAAGTTCAAATATGTTTCAGAGAGCAAGGAAGAATAAGATTGGCTTTCAATCATAATTATATTTCACTTTCTTTTGGAAAAAAGGTAAAATAATATTATGGATGTAAAGCATACCTCATGTGCCATGACTTCCATCTCGCAAATGTACTCTCGGATCAGAAGACTCCACAGATTTTCGATGAGCGTCTGCAAATAAGCAATTTTATTCTTTCTTCTTCACATTCTTGTTTGTAATTCTCAATTCATTATTAATCAATTCTTGTCTTGTTTTATTTATGATTCATAATTTGATATGATTTATTTATTTAGTCAGGCGCAAGCTGGATCCCTCTGTTTCTCTCATCCCTCGCACGTGTAATGTCTGACCCACTGGCTATTTATCACTCAGGGGAGGGAAACTTCTTTCCTCTTCGCTTCTCATCACAACACGAGTTTATCGCGAGTAGTTACACCCGCTCAATGCGACCACGGACGAGCCCCAGAGTGTTTTGAGAGGTTCTCAAAATAAATGTGACGAAACAAGTAGCACATTTCTTCCCAACTCTATTGACAAAATTGGACGGATGAATATAAAAAAAAGTCTGACCTGCAGTAGATTCAGGCACATCGATAGCATTGCCAATCCGATGAGAATGAGGATAAAATTGACGACCAGCATCTCATTGTTCGTTGGAATGATGTCACCGAGTCCGACCGTGCTGCAATTTAGCATTTTATGTTTTCTCGATAGCGATACTGTCGTGACTTCATCAATCCGTGAAACTCAACCAAATTCGCCATTCTACCGGGCTCAATTTTAGGGAGCGGTGTGGGCAAATAATGTGGTTCACCTGATGGATACAAAGTAGAAGTAGATGCTCGTAGTCAGTCCCCATTGTGTTTCCCAGCAAGTGAGCAGACACGCGGAGATGAGAATCCATGCTGGAATTTGAATTAATTGTTCTCTTTTTCATAGGGAATGGTAAAGTTGTCTCCACTTCGCTAATTTCATTTCACGGTTGACAACGCTATGCGCGGACTTTTAAAGTTGAATTTTCGAATGGAACCAACTCACGATTGCAAATCAATTGCAAAATGAATTATAACTACCAATTGAAACATATTTGAAATTGAAAGCGTGCTCACCCAACAACAGCCCGAAAGCGATCGGAATTTGCGTGAGCATCGTTGCGAGTTTCTGAAAAATGGAATGCTTCTGTATTTTTCGAGATAATCATCAAGAAAAAAGGCATCTTTAATAAAATAAGAGACAAAATAATGTTACATTAGCAGCTCTTCTCTTCTCTTTTTCTTCCTCGTTCATCGAATCTTCAGAGTTTTTCTCAGCGTCTTTCCCGTCCTAAAATGTATATGACTAAATAGTTAATTTGGTCGGTTCGGTTACTGTTCATCTACCGCGTCAACACTCCAGAAATTTCTAAAAAAAACTATACCTTATTCTTCGACTTTCTCTTCCGTCGCAGTTTCCGATAGGCTTTCTTCAGTTGCAAACTGAGAGATTGACCGACCTGTAAATTCAAAGGTGTGAGATAACTCGCACCTCAGACAGTAATGAACAAACTCTGCCTTACTTGCTTCAGTGCTACGAGAAATATTGGAATTCCGAAAAGGATGTAGAAGATGGAGACCATCTGTCCCTCGCGGGTTTGAGTAGTTGGGATGCCGTACCCTCAAAATAATTTTTAATTAGCTATTTGCAATGCTTTTATGTTTTTTTTGTGTGAAAACATAATAAAATGAAAGATTTTTCATCAGATAATCTATTTTTGCAAAAAGCTCTGCTCCATGGGAGGATCGAACTCCCGACCTCGGCATTATAAGTACCACGCGCTAACCAACTGCGCCAATGGAGCATACCGAACGGGTGCCAATTTGCTCTATCCAAACCGACCGTTCCCTATTCCATTGGAAAAGTTCCCCCGTGGATGTGCTTCGTTTATCGGAACAAATTCAAATGCAATAATCATTCTTATTCTCTGGCCATCAACTATCACAATCTTCTTGAAACTCGTTATTCGCACAGAAGATACAATACAATACCAATATACCAATACAGCGGCTTCATTCTTGATTCTTTGATCTTTCTCAAGGTTTCAAATTCTCGTCGGGAAACGACTTTTTCTCTAGTGCTCATGGCTTTCTATATATCAATAGAATCACATTAGCCAATCAATCAAAGGGTCTCTTCAATCTCTTCAGGGTGGATTTCAACCCTTCCTTCCAGTCGTTGATATCTAGCAGGAGGAAGGTGTAACATACACACGCACTTGTCCCTCACGCTCTCCTCACTTCTCCCACTCTCTCGCTTTCTCTGCTTCTCTGCGCCCTCCAATCTCTCGCCTTGTTTTGAGCCAGCAACGAAAACTGGTCAGCGCTTATCGAATCAATGACTGATTTGTGGCTCCCGGACGTGCCGGCTTTGACGCCCGGAAACTGAATCTCATTGTCATCTCTACGAGAACTGACGCGGGTGTGAACAAAAAACAAATCAAATCGCAAGAGAACGGACGGAAAACAGTAGATCATCCATCATATCTCGGATCTTTAACTTACCCACTCTATCAAAATTTATCTGAGAATTGAGTACATATTATGGGAGTCTAGAGGCGTCTGTCTTCTAGCCCTGCGCTACGAGGTAAACTGATATTGCATTCGAACAGTCGTTTCCGATGGTGGATATACAAATTAAATAGCATACCGATAGTCGTATACAGCTGACCGGCGTAGAACATCGATCCCAGTATCGTCCATGGTGATTCCTCACTACGAGAGGCGATTACCTGCATAATTTCCTTTTTTTAGCAGATAAAAAGCAGAATACATAAACGATTATGACCTCAAAGATGACCCTCAGTTTATCTTGAACTCTAGATCTCGGCTAAGTGTTCTTAGACAAAATTTCAAATTCTTCAGTGCATTTTCAACATGTGCGAGCTCTCGATCGTAAACAACTTCTTTTTGCTGCTTTTTCTTCCTTCGTTTTATGATCGGGGAGCTTGTCTTCACTAAGAGAGCAAAAAGCGAGGAAACACTAAGGGACTCGGTCATTAATCAGTAGTAATGATGCATTGAACGGAGAAAGTGGAAGGAGTTGTGCAGGGGGCAAGGTGCATCGTGGGATCAGGAATTCACATACTTTCTAGTGAATGATTAAATAAATTGTATGAAACACGTGAAAAAACTATATTGATCGAGATTAGATGGTTTCATGAATTTATTACATTTCGCGAATAAAAATACGTACCGTTGATTCTCCATTAGGTTTCATAGCATATTCAAGACAGACATTTGTTTGACGCGCACTTAGAATTACCGTTTCAACTGGACATTTCGACAGGACCGTGAAACGATACCTCAGTGAGATTTAGATGATCGAGGAACCAATAGATGGCATCTTTCGCGTGTCGAATCTGCTCCTGTCGATTCTTCTTCAGTATTTGATCGTGGCATTTCACCTCGAGCATTCGGTCCAGCATCGGAAAATAAACTCTTATGATTTATGATTTTCTCAATACTTTAGGTTCTCTTTGAACATTGCTTTCACAACAGAACATGACTCAAGTTCACATTCCTGTGTTTTTTCTTCAGAATTTTCACTCGAACTCGAGGACAGCAGAGACGCTCAAGTTTCATGACGAACTCTCATACTCAGACACTCGAACAAATATTTGGCCATGTTTACACCCTCCCGAATTCACAATATTGCCAAACTTTGCTCTCAATGGAATGAAAATGGGCACGAGTCTCCCGAAAAACAAGCATCGGCTCCGTAGATAAACGCAATAATGTTTTCCCTACTCGGAATGAGAGCAATGATTTCATTCTGGCCATTTTTTCATGGCGCCGGGAATTTCGCAACCGAGAAATGCAGAAAACCAGAACCACCTACCTGGTTGACGGCGAACTCGCTAGCCTCTGCGTATTGACGCCGTCGCACGACGTCTTCGCCCATTTCGAGATGCCGGAAGATGAGACCACCGGCGATCTAAATAACAGCTCTAAGGAAGTGATAAACCCGGTCCCATGCAAATATTCCACAAGACTACGGTGCTCACAAAACCATATTCGAAAATGGAACGAACCGTGTATACTATCAAAACAACACATGGAATACGGCCACCGAGCGTGACGATATTGTAGATCTAAAATGTAAATTTAAATTGTAACGGAATGAGAACACTGAGTGAAATTGGATCATCCTAGTGAATAAGTTCACCTTGCTATTCATTCTCACGTTGATCGAGGGAAGAGAGAAGTGAACTAACCTTATCCAGTAATCTTCCCTTTCTGCTTCTCGGCTTCACCATCCGCCCATCCTTCATTCCACCCTTCAATGTCTGACTCTCTTCATTCCGCCTTATCTATCACTTTCTCTAACCGACGAGAGATCACACAGAATGAAGAGAGTAGAGAGTATTGGGACCAAAATGGATTTAGCGAGAGGCGGCAGGAAGAGGCCAATGAGTAATCGGTAGGTCAGTGCACTCACAAGACAATTGCTAGTGGAAAGGGAGTAGGCACAGGAAACTCATCAATCCGCGCAGTCGCTGCTCTAATATTAGCCCGACGAGCCACTTTTCGTATGCCTCTTTTTCTGTCCCTATAATCCCTTTCCTGACTGACCTATCCATTGTAAGCCCGCGCTTGACAAATCTGCAACGACATAGTACACGAAAACGGCCGCGTTTTACGTATTTGTATCGGACTGGCGGGTCGCGGATTGAAAACCCGAGCTTAAAAGTATAGTCACGAAACTTGAGCAAAGATGAAATATGCTTCTGATTGGTTCGACGGGAATAAAACAAAGAACTAAAAAGTAGTAGTAACGTAACAGGAGAAATGGCTTCCTGCTGCATCCGAAACACGAGACGGGCGTTGAAATGACAAACACCCTCATTGTAATGGGGAAAGGAGGAGTTGATGGAGGAAGGAACGGCTATTTTCACGACTGTCTGACACCTTACTCCAACTGACAGTAAACGACTTTAGAACAAGAAATGGGAATATTTTTAGAGTTCTAAATACGAGTTCACACTTTGATGCTCTGACCAGTTTGAGAATGCATGAATCTAGAATTTTATTATTTCTTGAATACGGCCCGGAAAGACAGAAATGTTCTGGTAACAAAGTGAGGGAGCCAATCCGCCGGTGTTCTTCATATGTCATAACCAGAGGATACATGAGACGAGGAGAAAATCGGCCATTAGAAGAAGAAAAAAAAGAAGAAGGCGGAAATCTCCCCCGAAAACTCTTCGTCTTCTGCTCGTTTTATAGGCACGATGAGTGCGGGCCCATCGAGAATTAGCCAGGGGATCAAGGAGAGGACTCTCTTCATTCTAAGTGGTCTCTAACCTATCAGAGAATAGCCAAGACTAAGGGAAATGGAGAGCATTCTCTAAGCTGCGAGAAGTAAAAGGCAAGATGCAGTGCTTTTCGGTGCTTGCTCTGGTGATGCAAATTTATCAAGCGAGCTTAGAATGGGGTAGGTCATAGGATTAGAGGACGAAAAGGGAAAAAGACGAGAGGAAAAGTGCTTGTTCGCTAAGCTCCTCGAAATAGGTCCTCGGAATCTAAAGCTAGATTGAATATTGAAGAACTAGCGAGCAAGAACAACGAGACATAGAAGAGACGTGATTTTGACTCCAGTCATTGAGATTTGAGGCTAGTTTGCTTTGGAGGAGATAGAACCACGAGGCGCGGAACGTTTGAGTGATTTGAAGTCATTGAGTGGTTATTTTGCATTGGAAGGAGTGATGGGAGGGAGCAGATCAGGGGCGGAAGAGGTGTAAAAAGAGAGTCGTCTCATCCAGTGAACGTGAATCACATCGTTGATCGAATGGCCTCTGACGCGCGTGGGAAATGGACTACTTGAAGAATTTATTCGAGAAACGTTTCGGGCATCTTCTCTGTTTTTGGCCCGGACTACGACCGCTCTGAATGTAAACGGGTATGGAATGAGAATGATAGGAATGGATTATTCTGTTAGAAAAAGCTGGGCCAAATACAGAGAAGTGCCCGTTTCGGCATTTTTGAGCCCTTTGATGTTTGCAATGATCTCCCGCTCGAATCCGCGAAACTTCTCTGCATTTTAAATTCGAGTGAACCTCAGAATTTCGAATTAGCGCTCCGATTTGGGACATTCCCAGAAAGCTTTGAGACTTTCGGGCGTTTGAGCGTGCAAAAATGAGCGAATTGAAGAATAAAAAGACAGGCAATGGGGAAGTACGAGTACTAGACTGGATCATTACTGATCACAAGAGATGAGACAGAGGGAGAGAGAAGAGTGAGAAAGAGAGTGGGAATCAATCAGTCATGAAACAGGGGCGTGGGTATCTTTCTCTGTCTCTCCTCACTTCCCCTTATCTCTCGCTTTCTCTAACCGGCAAGGGATCAAACAGATTGGAGAGAGACTAAGCGGGGAATTCGAAGTGTATGAAAAGCAACTGGAGGGCTAAAGAGAGGGGGAAATGAGATGAGTGAGAGCGAAGGAGTTTGAACACATGGTGAAAAGGAGTGCTAATGAGCTGAGAAACGGAGAGAGGGTGGGGATGGGGCCTGAGGATGGATAATTTGCACTTGCGAAACTTGGTTTTAAGAATGCGGCAAGAGTCTATCACAGCCTTCATCTTTACCTTCATTACTTAAAAAAGTGGGGCAAGTTGCACGACGGTAGTTGTATACAATCTTAGCATAGTTTCGAGCAGCTGAAGTAGAGCTCGAGAAACGAGCCGCCGTCTCTTCATTTTACACACCCTCTAGCCTCTCTGACCGGTGAGATAGTGTGAAGAATGAAAAGACGGCGGCTCATTTCTCGAGCTCTAAGCTGAAGTAGCGAGGATTCTCTCGGATTTATATACACGAAAATAATTGCCCGTCCTGAAAATAGATAAAAGGGACGAGCAAATGGCGGAGTTCGCTCTTCAATTGAAAATTTTCGTGAAAATGGGCAGTCTAAGAGAGATTGCAGTGAGATCAACGAAGGCGATAGGAAAGAGCCATTTTCTGATGCTTCTTTCTATTTTTTCTCCTTTGACTGGTCAGAAACATCGGTTACATTCAGTCAAAATATTCGAACGCCGAAATATATAATCTTTAATAGATGTAACGGAATTTGGAGAATCGCATTGCATCAGTAGCTCAATAGTAGCCCATGCGACTTCAGTATCGAAGAAGTCGCCGCGATTTCAGTGGTAGAGGATCGAATTCCTTGTTGCTGTTAAAGACGCGACTTGGTGTGAAAAATGCCACAGCCTGGTATCCAGTTACAGAGGAACACTGGTGAGAAAAATAAACACAAACGAGATTCGAGTCCTAACAAATTTTGCCGGAAGGAAACAGAACTGTGATTTATCAACTCCAAAGGAATCTGAGAGAAATATGGTTACCTATTGAAACTTATCCGAATTGAGAGAGAGAGAGAGAGTTGAAAGCAGAATGGATAAGAGAAGAAACAATTGCGCTGCATTCTATTAGTCCGGAAACATGGTGTTTTCCTGCATAGACAATGCAGCATGACAAATTAGACAACCCAAATCATTCGAATTCTGTTTATCGTTAAAATACAAACATCATTCACAAATATTTATTCATGTAACATGATCAACTTTTTTTCATACTCGAAATTTCCGCAGTTAAATTTCCGTAGGCTTCAATATATTTCTCAACCTTCTTTGCAGAGCAGCTATGTTCTTAAATGTACAAATAAATATGCTCATCAATAATATATCTTATCGTGCGTTTGAAATGCTCAGCAAATGAGATGTGCTGGTTAGCTAACTATTGATTGACTGGGAGAGAGGAAGAGGGAAGGAAGGGGGGAGGAGGGCAGTTGATCTACCGCCTCCTCCCGATCTCTTCCCTTCTCCGCCCCCTCGAACGTTCGTCAAAGGTCAGATACGAGTGGAATGGAAAATAATCTCACGATACCTTATCAGTAGGCTTGGATTTTTCACTAATTTCTTCCTCCTCCGAGCCGAATAATTCCTGTAAAAATAGTTTTTGTACAGTCGTTTGCTCGAAATCTCACCTCCATTTCTGTAGTAATCTTTCCTAGAGATGCCTTCCAACGTGCTATAGCCTCCGAGTAGGGTTTGATGGATTCACGAGCTATTTTCTGCAGTTCTGCAGCTTCCTACAATATTTTTAATGAAATAAATTACGTAATTATTAAAATTATGTGAGAAAACTTACTTGCTCAGTGTGAAGACTTTCGCTTCGATCAATTAATGCATTCATCCGAGTATTGCTTGTGAAATACTGATAAATATCATTTCCGGGATCATAAAGATTTCGTGGTATTCTCGAATATTAATTACCTGCCACATATCCTCTTTCAATCCATTCGTTCTTCCGATTAGAGTGTACACTCCTCTCATTTGTTTCGTTGCTTCTTCGTTGATTTCATTCAATTGCGAGCGAGATTTCTCCCGAAGAGCACGCAACTGGAAAAAGTGCAGTTCTAACAAAAAGTTACCTATTTTCCCTTTAGGAAAGTTCGTAGGGAAATAAGTTAACAGGTAGAATTTTTTTATAAAATAAACTTGCCTCCGCTTCAACCTTCTCCAATTTGACAACATCATGCTTCTGATGATGCTCAACAGCACAGGATAGACAGATGTTTTTGCGAAACTTCAATAATTCTCATTATTTTTGTATTTTTAATCAGGAGAAATAATGGATTACCTGATCACATCCTTGGGTCTTACAAACTGCCATCTCTTTCAGAACTCTTGTCTGAAAATAACCTATTGTTGTTATCAAATTTATGATCCTCACTTCTCCATAAAGAAGAAAACATGCACTTACAGTAGCGACAAAAAGTATTCGGACACTTTTTCAATTGGCTGCAACTTTTCACTGGGAAAAGATTTGATGCTGATATTTTAGGGGAGTACGGTATATGAACTAACATGTACGTTCATATTTTGGTAGTTCCGGAAAATTCCTAACTATTGCGTAATGATGACGCAATCAAAGGGTACTTTTTCGAAACAAGTTTTTTCCTTGGAGAATTTTTTCTAGATTGCCAAACTTTCTGTGTATGAAGATACATTAGACTACTACACAGAAAAAAATTTCCGACGCGTCGCGGTCGCGTAACGCGGATACAGCGCTGCTGCAAATCCGAAGCTCAAAATTCATATCTCCGCTCCTAGACAAGCTAGAGATTCGTGCTAAAGATCATTCTGCTTCTTATAACGAGTAGTTGAGATCCTGATAGTATGGTGTTGATTGGCCAACATTCAGGATTTAGAAACCCAAAAGTCACTTTTTCTCATGACCGTACTTTGACCATCTGCCGCTCCAAGGGTGAATTGTGTAATAATATGGTTTTTGCGTAGGAACATTGCAAAACCATCCATTAGTAATGTCCCAAGTTTTTAGAGCAATAGCGTTACTCTCCAGTTTGTTATGGTCGATTTACGGAGGCACATTCAGTTTGAAAATCCTCGCCCCGCCCACTTTGATCATTGGTATCTTCCATTCTATTTGAATTACATGTCTGAAATTTCGCGACGAATGGAAAGTAAGGGAGGCCCATTGATAGGCTAAGTATGGGGAGTATTCACTGCGTTAGAAAAATTTTGAAGAGAATTTCTCTTCAATTTTTCGAACTCTTCAAATTGAATGTGCCTCCGTAAATCGACCATAACAAACTAGAGAGTAAAGCTATCGCTCTAAAATCTTGGGACATTACTAATGGATGGTTTTGCAATGTTCCTACGCAAAAAACATATTATTAAAAAATTCACCCTTGGAGCGGCAGATGGTCAAAGTACGGTCATGAGAAAAAGTGACTTTTGGGTTTCTAAATCCTGAATGTTGGCCAATCAACACCATACTATCAGGATCTCAACTACTCGTTATAAGAAGCAGAATGATCTTTAGCACGAATCTCTAGCTTGTCTAGGAGCGGAGATATGAATTTTGAGCTTCGGATTTGCAGCAGCGCTGTATCCGCGTTACGCGACCGCGACGCGTCGGAAATTTTTTTCTGTGTAGTAGTCTAATGTATCTTCATACACAGAAAGTTTGAAAAACTAGAAAAAATTCTCCAAGGAAAAAACTTGTTTCGAAAAAGTACCCTTTGATTGCGTCATCATTACGCAATAGTTAGGAATTTTCCGGAACTACAAAAATATGCACGTACATGTTAGTTCACATACCGTACTCCCCTAAAATATCAGCATCAAATCTTTTCCCAGTAAAAAGTTGCAGCCAATTGAAAAAGTGTCCGAATACTTTTTGTCGCTACTGTACCCCTCCAAAGCACGTTCGATGGGCGCAGAAATAACTCGCTTCAGTCTCTTCTCGGCTAGGTTTCTGGCCTTCGGTGCGCACATAGTCAACAATGTCTGAATAATACAGGTATTTCTCGTTATTTTGATTGCAGATTATTGCACGCTCTATGACTCATTCGAGGCACACCTTACCAATGAGTGATCGATTAATGGGCAGCGCATCGACTGATTGGACAGACGTGACCGAAGCACAGAAGGGACATTTGTAACTGAAAATTATGCGAAATAATTTATTAATTCTAGAAAAAAACCCACTTCTTATTCTTGTCGATCATCCTTTTTATGCATTTCTGACAAGCAGAGTGACCGCATTTCACTACGCGAGGAATGTTGATTTTCGAGTCTGAGACGTCGATGTTATTTCGAAATTAACAAGTTAATCGGACCTAAAGAGTGAGTAGAATAGAGAGATTCAAACCGTATGTCTCCATGCAAATATCGCAACTGCAACGCACTGCCATTTCTGGATGCACATCTTCGAATTGATCCTAAATTTCTTATTTCAAAATTCGAATCGATTTGCGCCATTGAGAGAATCAGCCTTTCATTGCATGAAAAATCAAACAGATTCGAACACAAAAAAGAACTCCTCTGTGTTTTCCCCAGCCTTTTGTCGCAGAGTATTCCTTCCTTACCAATATCGTTTCTCACATTCGGAAAGGTTGTTTCCTAGGCCAAAACAGTTCCAAAAGAGCGAAAACAATAAAACATACCGGATTGTTGGAAGGCATCACAAGGCGTTTAGAGGGTCGAGGCGCGATTGATAGAGAGAGTGTGTGTTACCCTTATCGAGACCCTTATCTAATGAGTCATCCTGTGACTGATGATGCAGAGTAGCAGTGAAATATGAGCGTTATGGTGCGAACAGTGTCACTGCCTAGTCTCATTTTCTAGGTAGAGAAATCGACTAGAGGGGTTGGTCTAGTCGAGAATGAGGGGGAGACGACCCCCTCCCCCTCTCCCTCCCTCCCCTCTCATTTCGAGGGAGACGAATGAAACTATAATGTAAATTTTGTGAATAATAGATTCAATGTTCTCGATAATTAATGGAAATTTTTAAGTCAACTCAATTCGAGATTCAATCGATTCAAAGTTCACAATAATTGATGTAAATTTTTAATTTAACTCAATAAATGTACGAAATTTACATTATAATTTCATTCGTCTCCCTCGAAATGAGAGGAGAGGGAGGGAGAGGGGGGAGGGGTCGCCTCCCCCTCATTTTCGACTAGACCAACCCCTCTAGTCGATTTCTCTACCTAGAAAATGAGACTAGGCAGTGACACTGTTCGCACCATTAGTATAGTGATATGAGCTTTCGTCTGATAGAAAACAGAATTTAAAAAGGCGCGGAAAAGCCGACTCTGAAAGAAGAATGAGTTTCGAAAAAAATGGTGCAAATACTTTATTTTGCATAGTAATGAAACGCAATTACTTATAATGAGCAATTCTTCAATCATCTATTTTTCTCCCTTCATTCTCTTCCCTTTCCTTCGTGCTGAGTGGTTTCTCTGGCTCGTCTTCTCCATTTTGAGTCAATTTCACCGATTTGGATGACGAGATGGCCGGTCTACTTCTGTGTGTTTCTCATTCAACGATCGTCACTGCTAATTGCTGATAGTGAGTTATTGAAGGCCTTAGTTTAAGGTCCTTAGGGTTGATCTCGCGCCAGACGATCCGAGACAGGAAGTTGAGAGCCCTCAGAACTCCACAAATCATAATGTAATATCTTTAGATTCGTGCATCAGTTCATCTCCACTGAGGAGCGAGTGCGATGGAATAAGATTGTGTGGAACGGTTTGAACCTTGATCCTCCTTTTTTGAAATGAAACCCTCATTTTCAGGTCGATTTCAACGACGATACGCCTATAAATTGCCCTCGAAAGATGTACAGTAGCAAAAGTGCGGCGAGCTCCCGAGTCGAGATCAAAGATCTACAGTGTGATAGAAGAGACGGAAAGTGGAAATCGACACAAATAAAGGGCGTCACAAATATATCAGGATATGTTGTTGACCGGGCGAGCAATGTTTTCTGCGAGTACAGTGAGTTTTACAAAATAAATAAATAACCAATTTGGAAATTGAGATGAGTGCGAGAGTTCCAAGTTGTTCCCTTCCTGCGGAACGGATATTGAATGCAAGGAAGTAAGGAGGAAAGAAAAATATTTGATAGAAATAAATTCTCTTTCAGCACATTATCAGCACAAATAAGCTAAAGTATTCCTGCCCGAGAGACTCGGCACTATGGTATTCCTGAAAGTTGAAACATAAATTACATTATTCGTTGAGGACTCGTCGCTCAGAATCTGAAAGCTGGGTGAAATTGGAGGATACTAAGCATCTCACTTGCAACATGGAAAAATTCTGGACAAATGATCAAGCACTGCCGGCGGGAACACAAGCGAGCTGTCGAGAGCCGTGTAATTTTAATTGATATTCGTTTTTTTTTGTGTTTTGACAAAACAAAAACAATTAAATTTTCATTGTTTAGACGTCGAAGACAAGGGCAGCAACACCGGTCTCTACATCGCTCTCGGCGTTATTGGATTGATCGTAATTGTCACCATCTGTGTCTGCATTTTCTTGCGGAAAACGGGAACGACGTGGCATCATATTGGGTTTGAATCAAGTTATTTTTCTTCAAAATAAGTATCAATTTAGTTTCCAAGATAAAACTCCCGTGGCCAAGAAGGAATACGATTTCAACACTCCGACAATCAATTCGCCCGTTGGAAATTCGCCTAAAGTCAAATCGCCCGATGTCGGATCACCGCATGTTGCAGCGACGCCGAGTAATAAGAATGTATCAGCTGAGCCTGAGACGGGAACTCCCAGGTTAGATAAAGAGTCGGCTCTTTTTAGGGCTGCTAATCTGATTGCTGAGAGAGAATACGGATTAGGGAAAGCATTCTCTTTATTTGTCAGCCAACTCTTGATATCGATATGACTCTACGGACCTGAGAAAGAGTGGGAAATGAAGAGACAATTTCCTTCCGAACGATTGAGTTCAAGTGATTTCAGAAAAGCCCCAAGTACTGAAAAGGGAGGAGTCACGACAAGTGCCGATAAAATAACGAATGAAGATTTGATGAGCAAAGAGAAAATCAACGAGAATCAAGTATTCAATATATGAGAAGGACGAGAGATGGAAGCAAACCATATACAACAATCTTGAGAATAGACAACCGAAACTATCAAGATGTGATAAACAAATTCTTGTAGATAATGCTTGGTATAAATTGCAAAACATTTGATGCGACAACCAGCGGATGAAAATATTTTGCTTAGATAAACACAGAATAACACGCCTCTCACCAAAGAATGTACACATGCTAGCGGCAATCTGTCAGCGGTTATAATCTCTCGTGTTCAAGCTGTCTAATTTGTGTATGAAGTATGTTTATTTCGCCAAAGTACTGCTCTAAATCGATGAAGGCATAATATTAGATAAAAGGAATGTGCGGAACTGAGCTTCTTGAAGGAGTTGGGTTTACCGGAAAAACATGTTCACTCCCAGTAGGAACCAATTGGAGTTGAACAGCCACCAGGCGGCGACTGAAATTTACTATTTCATTCTTATAAATTCAAATTTAAAATTACATCCGGCAACCGCAAACAACTGCTGATTCCTGTTCAGTTTAGCGGTGATTGCTGTGATTACTGAGGGAATGACTGAATATGAATATTTATTACTTGATCGGGAATAGTTGATCATTGGCACTTGCTTTTGCACTTCCAACGCCAATGGTCAAAACTATCTATTACGCTCACTGATATCATACGATTCCTGGCCGATAAATCGGTTCAGCGCTTTTCCAACGATAACTCCGATCAGACCTGAAAATGATACAACAAAAATGTGTTCCTGGCTATTATTACATACCTCCCGGACACAAACCGCGTGCATGCGTCGCATTCCAGCCAAGGAAAGCGCCTACTGAAATTTAAACTAGCCTTAGTGTTTTTTTTCAATTCCTTGCATATTTTGATATTATAATTGAATGACTCGTGAAAAACTTACTCGCAATGGAGACGTCTTGACAGAATCGTCCAAGTAAATAGCGAGAATGCAAATGTGGATCCTGAAATGAGGACTATCGTGAAAGGATGCAAATGATCGTACAATATGATAAATAATTATTAAAGCAAAATATTAAAGATAACAAAACAAGTTACCTTCTCAGAATCAGTGGGTATGTGCACCGTTGCACAAGTGATCAGGAAAACAACACCGATGATTATGAGAGCACATCGGAATTTGTCCATTCCCTGATTAAAGTATTGACTTCGATTAGAGGTTGGACTTATTTCGATTGATTATTTCAATTCGCGTCACGATACGCTTTCGCCAGTTCATTTTGTCTTACTTTAATGCAAAAAGGAAAGTATCAGATCGTTAATTGTTAGCACGCAATGACAAAAAACATGCGGAACAGGGGAAGTTTAGCGAGAGTGATCCACTTTATTTAGAGCGGAGCAGAGAAATAGAGGGAAGAAGTGGGATGTTGCGATCGAGAGTGGTAGAGAAATAGACAAAGACCAGACGACTTCTCGTAAAAAACTGATCGGCGAAAGTGGTGTTGCCGCGAAAGAAGGTAGATTATTTTGATAGAAAACTAAAATGACAAATGCAAAGAGCTGAATTGCAACACGATCAAAGACAGTATATTTAAAATAACTTTAATAAAGTCTTGAGGGGGGTTAGTTCAACTCGAGAGATCAATCTGATTAGACAACGAGTAACCAAATAGGCTAGCTTTGCTCATTGCCAGAGAAGCAGAAAAAAAATCTATCGTTTTCGAGATGTGTAATGCTCTAGAAACCATGTTCAACTGATATTCATTGATTAAAGAAGGCGTCCCACGAACCGCGCGGGCGACTATGCAAAGTGAGTAATGAGAGGGACGCTCTCCTCATTTCGCACGCTCTCTCGCTCGTTGCCTGCTTTTCAGGGTCACTTGACACGCAGCCAATTGATCATAACTCAGTTCAAACGAAAAATGGTGACTTGGGAATTTCGAAAGTGCTATCGGGTAACAGCGACCCACCACCTCACATCGAGAACTCAGTTAGCCAGATATTCGTGGGAAGCCTTCTTTAAAGTACGTTTATTTGGTCACAGCTGCTTAAAATCAGTGAATCAATTCGTCGAAAAGGAATGTGCAGGAACTAAAGGGGGTGTGTTTACGATGCAAAACTATTCACTCCAAGTAGTCAGAAAGTGGAGTTCGAGCGAGGAACAACCACCAGGCAGCGACTGAAAACCATTATTTTATATACTTTTACTGAATTAGGCGATTCTTACATCCTGCAACTGCATACAACTGCTGATTTCTCGTTAATTTGGCGGCAATCGCAGTGATGATTGCGGGAATGACTGAATATGAATATCTTTCTCGGGGAAATAGTCGATTATTCTCTCTTCATACACTTTTGCAAGTGCACTACCATAGTGAAAGTTTGTCAAAGAATATTCACTAACTGATATCATACGATTCCTGGCCAAGAAATCGATTGAGTGCCTTTCCAACGATAACTCCGATCAAACCTGAGCATTTATGGCCGTAAATTGAGATTCGAAATAGTATCACGTACCTCCCGGACACAATCCGCGCACTCGCGTCGCATTCCATCCTAGGAAAGCGCCGACTGAAATAAATAATGGTTTTAAAGTGGTTATTATATTCTTTGCAAATTTTTAAAGCTAAAATAGACGTCCAATTTGTGGAATACTCACTCGCAATGGAGACATCTTGACAGAATCGTCCAAGCAAATAGCGAAAATGCTGTTGAGCATCCTGAAAGGACATTTATCTATGAAATGTGCTCTAAAGCCATTAGAGATTAGAGAGCCATTAGCTATTAGATAAAAAATAAAGATTTAGGCAAAATATTAGATAAAGTAAGTTACCTTCTCAGGGCCAAATGGTTCCGATTGAAGAGTGAAGAGGAGCACCACGCAGATAATTAAAAGAA
Source organism: Pristionchus arcanus (assembly GCA_900490705.1). Classification (NCBI taxonomy): domain Eukaryota; kingdom Metazoa; phylum Nematoda; class Chromadorea; order Rhabditida; family Neodiplogasteridae; genus Pristionchus; species Pristionchus arcanus. The sequence continues at coordinate 82,251 of LS485348.1, forward strand.
TAAATCGCCAGTTGTCCATTCCCTACTGAAAACAGCCCCTAAAAACAGCGAACTGATATTAACGCTTGATTATTTGATATGCTCGAAGGATGCAGCGGCGAGTGCACAATTGCTGAAGATCAAGGTGAGCGAAAATCAATTATGAGCACGCTAATAACAAGAGGTAGCGCGCAGAATAGTTGTTTGTGTTGCACACTCGCAAAGTTAGTGAGAGTGATTCACGGTTTAGAGTAGAGCGGAGAAGAGAAATAGAGGGGAGATACGAGATGTTGCGAGAGAGAGAGAGCAACAGAGAAAGAGAAAGTGCTCGATAAATCTTTCGCTCCCTTCCTACTAGCACTCGAAATCAGTTGTAAACGGTGCATTGGTATCTCGTTTGTGTGTGTGTCCTTCTGATTGATCAACAAGTGTAAATAAATAGTTTATTTCCCGCAACCGAACATACAATTAGAATCAGTGCAATAGCCGGATGCACTGCTGCTTATTCCGAGCTGCAAAAATAATTAATATTTCTTTTTAAGGTTTCATTGCAATAATCGCAAAATGGTAAAAACTGACTGTGAATGGAATGGGAAAGTGCACGCTGTCGTTATCCGGTTGAATTGGCCTGTAATATTTCCATGTATAATTAGCTTGAAGATATTTGAGATTATTCGAGCCCCTACGATTCCAATAAATTTGCATGGCATCGCTATTGGCTTTGCCACCATTTAGATTCTGAAAAACATAATTTTCCCACCTGTGACATACAAGTGGAGACGATTTCCCATTGTGCATTACGTAGTCAATCGAAGTGAGTGACTGGAATTGCATGAAGTATTCACTCGCAAAGACTAGTCAAAAACGGAATTACATCGCACTCCCATCGTGGATACTCACATGCTTCGTCTTATTCGTTGACCAGTTAGGATTTAGAGTGTCGACGTATCCCGATTCCTTCCATTTGCTAACGAACTTCTCCTTTTTCATGTTCAAATCACCCGCGATGATTGTGGTTGTCGAGCCGCCTACAAAGAACTTTTTTCTATTTTCAACGTTACAAAACTACTGACTCGACAGTTTATTGAAGACCTCCTCTGTCTCTTCAAAGTGTTCTCCATCTCCTCTAACATAACTGCTGATGAGTCGATATCGCTTGCCCTGACTCGTTTGGACGTCAGCAGCGATTGCTTCGATGGCTGTAAATGTGCGATATTTCCAGATGGAACGACCATTCGCATAATAGCGCTTCACATCAGCGCTGGTGCTGTTTGATACACTACATTTCTTACGAAGAATTGCTTTGACCTGGCGCATCTCTGTCCTCTCCTCGCACCTCTTGGCCTACTGGTAAGATCTTGAACTTGTAGCAGATTCGATAGATTATCACTGATCCCCTCATGGAGCGGCCCTTAGGAGCGGAGGAGGGGACTGATCTGGAATATTTCAATGTCTTGTCACCACCAATTTTTTTTCGTAAAGATTTCACAAGTGAGGCACTCACAGATACGCGTACCACTCCAGTCCCTTGACTATTGCTTGGATGTCTTCCTCTTTAGCTTTCACCTCATTCAGTAGGATTATGTCGGGTTCGAATGCGATGATCAAACTGTGGAAATATTATAAGTTTGACATCACTATTATTCATGTTAACTGTTCATTCAATAAATATTTTACACTATATAGCGCTCATCTCAACTCAGTGCACAAATCGAGAAATGAGAGGATTAAAGTAGGAGAATCCCTGGGAAATGTTCCATTCAGTGATCAAGAGTGAAGCCTACTACTAAGGGTGGATGTATGACTCACTCTAACAGGGAAGTGTCTTTAGTGCGCGCTGTCTGACCGACGATTCCACAGCAGTTCCAGTGCAAGCAAGATATCTACAATATTCAGAACGATTGAAGTTGATTATAAAATTATCCTCTCGAAAATGTGAAAACATTACCTCTTCCAAGTTCTCATCGGTCTTTACATGAAGCACATTCTTGTAGGGTCCGACGTCAATTTTTCCCTTCAGATAGTGTGTGATTCGACGTCGCAGCTCGACCTAAATATTAACATTTTAAATTTATTTCCTAATTATTTTTTGATAATTATTTGCGATTTAGCTGTGAAGCCGACCGTTTGATTCTTCAGTTCATCCACATTCATATTTGCTGGAATAGTGGCGAAAATCATGGGAAATGCGCGCTTGAAAGTTGCATATTGAAGGAAGGGAGCAAGAACTGTCTGAAAATTATATATTGATTCATTTATTCAAATTCAAAATAATATCCATCGAACCTTATATTCATCAAATGCTCGCACGTATTCCTCATCATTTTGTCGTTTCTTCGGCATGGAAATCTCTACTAGAGACGCCATGATAGTGTGGGGTCAATTAGCCTGCAAGATTTCAAGTGAAACCAGAAAGAAACAAAGTCAAAATCAACGTGAGGGCGAAACAGAACGAGAATTGTGAACAGACTAAGGGTGAGTTTCGGTGACTCATCAATGCAGAAAGGTGTATGTGCCCGTTGTCTCATAAAAAGAGAGTGTGGGGGGGGGGGAGAAAGATACATCCACACCCAATTGATAAGACATCAAATCAAAGTATCACCACGCGAAGAATGATCGGGGAAAAGTAATTGTAAACTAGAGGAATAACACTAGAATTGATGAGATTACACAACATATTGCGGACTAAAGGGATGATTCCTCGTAAAACAAATGTTTCATTGTTTCATGTATTCAAGATTTCATATATTTGTTCAATATGAGAGAGTTTCTGAGTCAGTGAAAAAAATTGCACAGACCCTTGGCACTAGCCAGAAAATCGAATTCGCTCAAAATTGGTGGACAAGTAGTACTCGCCCAATTGGCTTCTAAAATCGTGTTCTTCAGTACTAAAAACTTTTTTTTGCTCATAACTCGCTTCAAACTCATCCTGCAGCCCTAATATTTTAGACTTCGCATGAAAACAATTTTCAAGAAAAAATAGATAATTGATTGCGTCATCATTATGTAATAATCCGTTTTCTTCACGGTTCACGCCAGAAACTCGACCAAATCGATCGTGCTTGGCACCAAATTATTCGTGATCAAAATTTTCAAAAAATCGATAATTAATTTCGTCATCACTATGCAATATTGCGTAATGATGATGCAATAACTCGTTTTTGCACCGTTTTCGCATGAAACCTATACATTTCGTTCCGGAAAAAGTTGGGATGGAGCCACGAAGTGCGTTTGCATATGACTCGGATAACCCGGCGACATCTAGCCAGCGAGCGAGCGCAGCTGGATAATTATGATTTACCAAAATGATTGAAGCACCATTCGTTCATAGAGAACAGCTCTGGTACCTCTTTTGTATCAAATCTTTTGAATCAAAAGTGATACAAAAGATGATTTC
>LS485351.1:8970-29180 GCA_900490705.1 Pristionchus arcanus
TATTTTTTGAGTTTTCACTAAGATGACGTCAACTTTGATTTTTCACGGATAACTTTCGAGGTTATTAGCTTAAAATGATCAGGAGAACACCCTCATTCAAATTTGGAAATATTGGATCTGCATGGGCATGGCGTCAAAAAACGGCTGTATCTCGAAAACGAAAAATAATCGGACCATTTCAATAGCACCACGAGATAGAGCACGAAATTCTGATAGGACACGTGAGATTTTGGGCCATTTTGACTTATTTTTAAGGAAAAATCATCGAAAAACGAATTTGGGGGCAAAATGAGGGGGCCCCCTCCCGGAGCGAAAATGGGACATATTGCGAAATCGAGTGTCCCAGCGTGTAGAGGGTCAAAAATAACCCCTAGAGCCAACTTTTGAGAGATTTTTATTTTTCGCCTGTTCCAGACTTCTGTTGAACCTTAGGCGAACGGCCTCATATGGAGAATGAGAAGTAGAATTTATTAGGACTGAATTAAAATATAGAACAATAAGATGCCCCTTGAGATCATTCTTTTTTTTGCAGACGTTTCAGAAGTTGAGAGGTCGATCAGCAGTTGGTTTACACTCTCTTTATAACCCACGAGGTATACGAGAAACTCAATCTCTCAGTCCTAGCTCACTCACACAGTTGTTTCTGCTGTTGAGATCTTCAGTTTTAAGGACTTGTTCCTTCAATATTGTTCATTTTCTCTTATCCACGAACTATTTGTTGGTATCCCAATAATGGTAAACGTATCCCAATAAGCATCACAGTCCGCGATGAGATCGTCTCTATCGTTTCTCCTCTGCGTTCTCATCTTCATTCAAGGTAATCAACATAAAATTTTCAATTTGATATTTGTTTATTTATCGGGTGCATTACAGGTGCTTCCCTCGCACTCGCCTACGGCTCTCGTCACACCACTCCATCTCCCTATCGAGGAGGGCAGTATCCCACTCAGAGCTACACTCGTTATCCCACAGCCCGACCAGTCTACGTATCAATTCCCACCGCCCGCCCGGTCGGAGGCTATCAACCATATGGCACAGTGAGACCGGCCTCGTATCCAACTGTCAGACCGATCTCCTACTCCTCGTATCCCACTGCTAGACCCTCCTACTATGATCCCTATTCGTCTGTGAGAACCACTGGAAGACCCTATCGTCAGTATTGATAAGAGATTTCGAATGCAGTTCACATTATTGCCTCGTTTATATGGTAATAATTGAGAATATAATGACGATGTTTGTTCAATGATTTGAACAATAATCACGCATCCTGCTTTAGACATTCAGTTGTATAATATAACCGCTTTCTAATGCATTTTCAAGAATTCAAGAAAACTGTACAATAAAAGATTATTTTGATGAAACAAGAATTTTCGAAAATTATGTTTTGCTTTTCACACATTCTTCATTCGATCATAAGTATTTATTTATCTTGGTCAGGCTAAATCTTGAGACAGCATTTAGCCTTCGTTGTCCAATAAGTGCATGGTTCACCGAAGTATGGATCCTGAATATTGAAATGTTGAGTTCACGAATACATCTACTGTAGCAGGAGAGGATTATTTTGGTACAGTTATCCTTTAGTCAAACTACCCCTCATTCTCTGTTAGCCTCCTATCAATCTACCGTGGACATAATTTTCTTACACGATGACATCCAGAAGTTAAAATCCAGCATCCATCAGGAATTTGCTTGTTCATTCGACGTTCCATCTGATGGCACAAACTTATTACATATCTATAAAACTTAAATAAAAAGAATCACCTCATCGAACAAATCGTTACATTGTCCATTGCAGAAAGGGCCTGTTCCATCCCAATAGCACGTCTGCAGATAGAAAATGATTGAATTAGATTGATGAAATAATCTCACCCTTTTCACTCCGTTGATAACTTCTTCAAAGGAATCTCCAGCATGAATTTCATTCCCGGGAACAGTATGGTTGAGGGGAATGGCGAGACTTGCTGAGAGGAAGAACAGAAGAAAGACAAGCATTCTACCGCACGGGAGAAACGAAAGTGGAGAGAATGGGAGATTGCTGACGATTCAAGTTGTTTTCGAGATCGTCTCATGCAAATTGAGTTCAACTTTTTTTGTAAACCAAAAATCGAGACACGCGTACGAGATCGACTGGTATTTTTTTCCATTGGTCCCCCACCTCACTCCCAGTGGGGGAAACATCAAAGGTGCCGACGAGGGACCAGTGAGAAATCTTCTGGGGGATCAGTGGGGGAAACTTTTCCTAGTGGTCCCCCAGAAGATTTCCCACTGGTCCCCCGTCGGCACCTTTCAAGTTGCCCCAGTGGGGAGTGAGGTGGGGGACCATTGGGAAAAAATACCAGAGTAGAAACGACCAAATAGCAATGTCTTTTCACCCGCCTTTTCAATATTGATTTTTTTCGACCGGTGATTGGAATTTTTAAAGCGATGAAAAACTTATCAATATATTCAGATTATCAATGTTGAAAGGAATAGCCATTAGTATCGATAGTGAAATCCAAGTTCATGTGCAAGATCCAAAAAGAGACTTTTGTTAAAATGTTTGCATGAAGTACTTAAACAATGCAGATAATGAAGAATATATAATTCTCCTCATTCTCTCCATTTTCATCTCTCTCGTGCGGTAGAATGCTCGTCTTTCTTCTGTTCTTCCTCTCAGCAAGTCTCGCCATTCCCCTCAACCACACTGTTCCTGGCAAGAATTTGAAGGGTATCAATGCAACGCTGAATACGGGGGTAAGTTCGATGCTCTATTCATTAAAGAGTAGGACTGGTATGGCGCGCGTAGAGCAGACGATCGAGTAGATTGCCCAGCGCATCTTCGCGTACTCCGTGATCGATTTACTCCATGGTGGTGGTCGAACGAAGTCGGGCAGAGGGGACCACTGAAACATTTTTCCATTGAGGACGAATACTGTGACTGGTTCGGATCTGCTCCAGTCTGCAATGGAGAATGCCCATCCACTCACTATGAGGTATTCTGAAGCGATCTAACCTTGTTTTTCTCAAATAATTTTACTCAACATATATTTTAATTAAATAAAAAACACAAATAATACACAGATCGATCGTCGTAATCATCTGTTCAAGGACCCCGATTGCTTCGCATGGAATCCATGGAATGTCTGCGAGAATGTAAGCATTCTATTGTAAAGAAGTATAAATTAAAATATAATAACGAGAATACATTTTCAAATCCTTGAAAAATTGCAGGATCCATCCTTCGGTGGTCCCTGTCTTCCCTTCATGACGAAGGCCCTTTGCTGCCCGAAGAATCAACGTTGATTGCCTTAACGTCATGATAAAATCTTAATCAAAATAGATCGTGTTTTTCTCATCATTTCAGATGATTTATTTATCTAATTCTGATGATTTATTGGATACGAGACTGACATGCAAGTGATCGATTGAATTGAATTATTCTATGAAAAATACAAACTGATTGCAGAGAGTATAAAGTAAGTAGATCACATTAACGAAAAAAGTTTCATTCAAAGAACAGAGATTTGACAGTGGCAGAGATAGAAGAACAGTTGGGAGATATGATCTCCCACTTCCTCCAATTAAATAATGAATATTTATCTTAATACTTGACTGATCCTCAGTTACGATAAACTTATTTAGAGTATTTCATTGAAATCACTCCGTCTGTGTATCTTGAAGTAGGGGTGGGTAAACGAAAAACGGAATAATGCAATCCCCCTCTCCTAATTTCATTCATTCCGTAATGGAGAGTGATCTCCTCATTTTTTATGCGGAATGGAAAATCATTCCAGAATCGCTGAGCGAGGCGCGGTGTGAATCTTTCAAATGAATCTCTCGTTGTTTCGCATAGGTTTCAGCAATTTCACATAAATTTTAAAATTCTGAAATGATTCAGAAAAAAATGAATTGGAGAGACACCGATTACAGAATAAATGAATTGGAAGAATGACAAGGAAAATCAATTCATCATTCCGTTATAAATTCTGTTTAGCCATCCATATCTTAAAGGGCAATTCATTACTTTTTGGTCCAGATGAGAAACGAGTATGGCAACGGGCCGGGTGAAGTATTTTTCGATTATCCATCGAAAAAATACTTCAAACATACAGACTCCATCCTCCTTTTCCTGATTGGATGAACGACAATAAATAACGAACAACCACTGTAACCAGCACTCAACACATATCACAGCTCTGCTGACAGCCACGGCTTGGATACTCGAATTCACGTCAACCTGCTTACATTTAGCCACAGCCCGCCAATTATTACAAAACTAGCAACCCATTTGAAAAAAATCACACCATTTTACCGAAACATTCGAGGTTTCGTGAGACTCTTTATACTGTAAGATATTGTCAACCTGTGAATCGTGAGTTGCTGCGCAGTAGCGCTGCTCAAAAATTGAGGAAAGCCAGTTCTCGCTCGAAAATTTTCGCAAATTTCAAATACGGTAAAGGAAGTCATCAAACTTATTCTATATCCCGGCCCAGTTGCCGGTTCGGGAATCTTTTGTTTTCCGGAAATTTTCCTTTTTCCATAATTTTTTTAAAAAGTTTCATTTTGCTTTGTCTAGTTTCATTTCGTCTGTATGTTTGAGAAAATACGATTACCCCCTCTATGTAATTCGGGTTTTTAACGTGCATTTACTGGGAAAGGGAAAGGGAGCTTTCAGTACAAACTGTTGGAACCGTCTTCATAATAAACACTTCTACATTTAATGGCAAGAGCTCACTTTACGTTCACGTGTTCCTTCTTGTTTACAATGTAGTTTACTTGACAATATACATTTCAGATGCCGAACAAAGTGTTTTTCGAGGTGACATGGGATAACAAGCACATCTTCCTCGACTGTGAGCCAGCAACGACTGTCGATGAAGTGAAGAAGATTATCGGAGGCTGCTATTCGGTCAGTTTCCTATTTTTGTAACTTTTGATCAAATTTCTTGCCAACTTTACTTATACAGCCTGCGTCCGAACAGTCTGACCCCACTCTCTTCCCCGTAGGAAGAGGTCCAGACTGACTAGAGACACGAGGAGTATCGCTTTTCATAGGGCTGAGGTCGAAATTTAACCAAGGGATTATCTACGCGATTAGATATGCTGCTTTGTTAAATCCCGGATATGATCGTACGGAGAATCGAAAGTAGAACAGAATGAGGAAAATCGAAAAAAAGAAAGAAATCGATTGAATAATTTTGTAAGTGCATTGACCTCACTTGACGTAACCTAACATTATAGGATCTGAACATGAACGGGTTGCCACTGGCATGGAAGCCTAAGGACTGAGGATGGACTCCTCTAAGACACTCGGATCCAATGAACTCTCCACGAACAACTCTCCTGCCGAGGTTCTTTCTAATTTTTGTTGCCGACTTTCCAAATTACGGATTATCAATCTTTTTCACTTATTCGTTATGCTGCCAATTAGAATAGGATTTATTCTGTCCAATATATAAGCAACTAAATTGCAGTCCCTCGTTCTCCGAAAGGGTCAGAATGAGCCGATTCTCGATGCTCTCTCCGAACCTCCCGAGCTCCAAGATCACATGAGGTTAAACAATTAAACAAGAAGAGGTCTTCGTCCATTCCACACCTTGCCTCTATCTAGCTTCATCTCCATGACTACTTGTGAATCCATGACTGAATCAACACCACTTGTTTTCGTTTTCAAATTTCTATGATTCACTTTTTATCATTACAAAAAAAATTCTCTTTGCCAGTAATATGGATTATTCATCATTATAATTTTTCAGATGCCGAACAAGGTTTACTTCGAGGTGGCTTGGGATAACAAGCACATCTTCCTCGACTGTGAGCCAGCAACGACTGTCGATGAAGTGAAGAAGATTATCGGAGGCTGCTACCCGGTCAGATTCCTTTCAATTGTGGCTTTTGCGTAAATACTGCACCCTTCATAAAAGTAATAGCACATTCCAACTTGATGACATTACGAGAACTATTTTAAAATCTATGTTTAAATGGACAACTTTATAGGATCTGGACATGAACGAGTTGACACTAGCATGGAAGCCTAAGGACGGAGGATGGACTCCTCTTGAGGATGCCAAGACTCTCGGATCCAATGGACTCTCCACGAACAACTCTCCCGCCGAGGTTATTTTATATTTTCATGTGGCTTTTTTCAAATAACAGAAGAACAAAGATTTTCGTTTGCAATATCAATGTTTCGCCAATAAAATAAGGCTTTACTCTGTCAAATCCATTATCAACTAAATTGTAGAGTCCGTCGTTCCTGGCTATTCTTCGAAAGGGTCAGAATGAGCCTACCCTCGATGCTCTCTCTGAACCTCCCGAACTTCCGGATCACATGAGGCTGAACAATGATAATCCTCAATAGAAGAAGAGCCTTCGTCCATTCCATCCCTTGTCTCTATCCTGCTCCCTCTCCCAGATTGTATATCGATCTCTAGTTTACCTCCTGTGGCTGACTTCCCAATTTTCTGCTTGATCCCACCAATATACGGATACCCTGATCACGCAAGAATGTTATTTATTTTGAGCAAGATATATAAATAAATCCTTGGTATTGTACTTGTATCGTGAGCACATGGATTATCGTTACTGCTCGATCAAGATATCTGCATAATTCATAACATAAAATAAATGAATAGTTGTCAGAATGGGCAAGCGTAAGCACCCCGTTGAAGAAGAAGTTATTGAGGATGAAGTAGAGGAGAAAGTAGCCAAGGTCAGACTATTCATGCTACTATTGAATCTTAGACTATTGATAAAATATAACCCAGCTGATAAACGTAAGCTAGACGAAATTCGAGGTATCGAGCTAGACGATACCATAATATTGCCTGAAACTTTACCTTTGTTGAATTCGAGAAAGGCCATATTTTGCGGTCTAAAGCATCGATTTCTTCGTATTCCTTAAGACTGTCGTTATCGATGAGTTCACTCCATTCCTCAACGTGACGCTATCTCCAAAAGATGTGGAATCAATCAAGAATCGAACAAGAAAAACGAGCAAATTGTCCCTCCCTGGTCTTCCTCCATCAAGTCACTCGGGAGGAGTTACACTACCAGAAGTGAGTCAATACGCTAGTTGTAAAGGATACTGTATATGCTGTTGCTCTACGAGTATAGCTGGTCGTGATCACTCTCGTAACATTTGTCATTTCTACCAACGGCTCTTCCAAGTTCAAATGTTAAGCAAACGATTCTGAATGTCGTATCTGAAAACTGATCATGTTCTTTGTAGACCCCACTGAATGAAGTGAGCTCAATGGAGACACTTGGATACACCGAGTTGCTGCTTAAGAATATGAGGGACCTACTACAGAAGGAGTTTGGCGAGGAGAGAATCGAGAAATATGAGTGAGTTTACAACCGAAAACTACAGCCGGATTGTCATAACGAAGCTTATGCTGATTAGTATTTATCGTGAAAAAGCATTTCACCTGGAAACATGGAACGATCGTTTCCAGATCGATGATGTCTCTAATGGGAAAATATGTCGATATCGCCATGTTGACCGATAAGGAGAAGAAGAAACTGCACAAGGTACGGTAGTTTGTGGTGTGATTACTGTTGATGAGATCACAGATCGGGTATTGTACACACGCACTGAACCATGTGATCCGAACAAGAAATACCGTACTCAAGAACAAGCAGAAGCTATCGAAAGCTAGTGAAAAGGTGAGATAGAGTTCGGTTTATTCAAGTAAAATAAATAGCCAGAAGATATCCATATTTTGAAACGTAGAATCACAACTCACAAATATTGCTAGAGTAATCAATGATCTTCAAATTATCATCAATCGATAATCATCAGGGCGAAGTGAGCGAGGAATTGGTCGAATCTGTGCGAGACCAGGGATTTGTCCGTCCTACGGTACTCATTCTACTACCGTATAGAAGAGATGTTCATCGATTGATTGAGATTATAAAAGATCTTATGTTCGGAGTTGGTGAGCGCTGATAGATTTTCAATTTAAATCTAATATCGCACAAAAGTTTGCCGTTTTCATCTAATTCGACTGATGAAAAATAAATCTTGTATCCTTGAATCCTTGAAAGTGGTGAAAATATGGAACTTCTTCGGTTTTTGGCCCAGACAACAACCGCTCCGAATGTGGACCGGGTGGGGGAATGAGAATGGTAGGGAGTGAATACTCTGCGAGAAAAGGCTGGGCCAAAAATCGAAGAAGTACCGAAAATATTTAGTCTTTATAGTCTACATGATGATCAAGCTTTACTATTATTAGCTTTATCTCAATGCATGTGAGTAACGAATGAACCTTAAAATTACTAGTTAGGGCAAAATAGAAGATGCATCTTCTAATTTTATCCATAATTGCAGATGCGTCGAAGGCAGATATTGTGCATAAGGCACGATTCGAAGAGGAATTCGGAGAGGGTTTTGTGAAGACTTTCGAGAGATTAAAAGAGGATGACGATGATGATGGAAACAGGTGAGGAAGGAGTTTGAAGTGTGGGGTTCGATTGTTACTAAATTTAGATTATGTTTAAATTAAATTATGAAAATGTATTTTGTTCAGAGACGATTGTTTCCGTCTGGGAGTTGCCCTATCGAACAAGTCCCTCAAGTTGTACGCTCCCTTCAAACAAGGAAATTATTACGAGATTCGAAATTCTGAAGCATCGTTATGCAAATATCAATAGCGATGTAGCAATATTGGTTGCAATATTATGTTAATTTGAATTATCGTAACATTCAGCTGCTCAACTTTGGCAATACGGTATTTATCGCCTAATACGGAACGTTTTATTCACATGCTGATTATTGATTATTTCTAAAATTTTCATTCTCTCAGCGAGTGCTATTAAGCCCTCAAGGAAACAGTTAAGTATGCAAGCTATGACACAAATTTATAAGTAGAACGTAATAATAAGTGGGACTTTTAATATTTTACGATAGAATTACCATTGATTGATTTTACCATTGATGCATTGTCCATCCTGAGGAGAATAATAATCTTTATTTCCTTTTAGGCGATGATGTACGTGTGAGTGATGTACTCTCTTCCATTCAATTGGCAGTTGTTGATGAGGCGGATAGTATAGTCCAGCAGAATTGGGAACATCTTCCACTCATTTTCAATGCTATGCACACATATCCGAGCAAGATTGGCACCGATGAGACAAGGGTACGGTAAATTAAACGTGTTGATTGATTGTAGGAGGTATTTCTGCTCAACATGCCGATCAAGAAACTATCAAGAAATGTCCCAATTTGTTGCATCGAGGATAATCCACTTCTATCAGCGATGAGCACTGTGCTTGGACAAAAAAAAGCCGAAATAACTGATTCGGAATAAAATATATTGCATTTTGCATGGTATACTTCAAATATCGGAGGATTTATATTTTTGCTTCAAAGACAGTCCAAAATAGGGGGCATAGCTCTAGATCTGACAGTGTATTCGTTATTGACTTGTATGATATCGATTGATCATTACAGGTTCGTACTCAATACCTCGATGGTCACGCTGCTTCTCTATGCCAAACTCTCCTCTTCTCATCTCATCGTCATGAAGAATTCACTGATTTGTTGATGGGAAGGAAGAATCACAGAGGATTGGTCTCATTCAGACCTTCCAGCGAGGGATTGCTCACTCAGGTGAGGAGGAATGGAAAGATTAGGAGCAATCCGAGGAGTTTATGAAGGCAAAGAGTGATACTCCCATCTCAGATTGAACTTCGTATCTGTCAAGAATTGCACTCGATCAAATGTGAAGATTCGACGACACAATCGGATGCGAGATTCAATTTCTTCAAGGAGAAGGTTAGTGGGCATACGGAATAGTGTCACCCGGTTTCATTGAGTTTCACGAAATGCTGATATGATGAGTACAGTTTTGGGTAATATAGAGGGTACTATCCTAGTAAATATTTGAAAATGCCATTCAAAACATGATAAAAATATTAATCAAATTTCAGTCATTATATTTTTATTCTGCAGATCGTCATGTTTTAGTACCATTACCGTTTGATGAAATAGTATGATGTCTCTGAACTTGAATTGCGACCAATAGCTTTTTATGTAGTATTTCCAATCTTTCATTTTCGATATGGCCTACACTGACGAAGAATACTGCCATCTTCATTCCCTCCTACTACGATTATGAGAGGATAAGGGATCTATTCAATGAGGATTCGGAATCATTCGTTCAGTGTCACGAGTATGCCCCACCGAACAAGGTAGGTAGTTTTGATGTTGTTCACGGAGTATCATCAAATCAACAGTTAAATTGGTTGCAAGCATTGTACAAGGTAGAACAAGGTTTCGTCAGTACTTGATCACATTGAGAAATTATTTTTTTCCATTGATCAAAGCGCAAGACAGAAATAAACAAAAAATAAACAGTATCGATGGATAATAATGCCATAATCATTATAGATCACTCGTGCCCGGGATCTCTTCTATCGCGGAGAGAAGAAATTGATGTTAATCACAGAGAGATTTTATCACTTCAATCGAGTCAATATCAGGGTGAGTTATTTTTACCCGTTCTTTTCGAATATTTTCTGAATCTATGCAACATTGAAAGCAGTGAAGGCGAAATGTAGTAAATAATGAAGATGTTGTCATCTAAGACATCGCTATCCCATTTCAGAAGATTCAACGGATGGTCTTCTATCAGCCTCCCTCTCGTCCTTCCTTCTACATCGATCTCATCAATATGTGCCAGCCAGAGGGACGATTACAGTCAATCCTCCTATTCACACAGTATGATAGGATCAGGTACGGTGGTGTTAATATTGATTGGGAAAATATGGTTGAAGTTGAGAGTGTGTCCAATTTACGAAGATCATGAAACAGAGGTTTCACTTGTGCTAATCTCATCAATAAATTGCAGAATGGAGAATATCTTCGGTCTTGAGATGGGATCGTCCATTTTGAAAAGTGAGAAAGCAGTACAAATGGTGAGTGAATGAGTGGAGAAAGATTCAGTTATTTAGTTAGTGATCATCTCAACCACCTCATTTCCATATTCAAATTAAATGTAAGAATAATATTGCTGCGCACATATTTCTCTTCATTGTTACCTCACATTCTCACTGATTTTCAGAGAGATTCCGTCCCTCTTCCTGTCCATTCATTGTTAAAATGTTTGAATGGTGTATTTCCGCTGCATCTGGTTTATTAGGAAAAGACGAGGATTAGTTTCCTTTTGAAATTGGTATCCTTGCTAGTCTTCTAAAGTAGTACCACTTGCATTTATCCGTACTTTTTGGAAATGAGATTATGGCTTATAAGATACGAACTATAAATGGCTATGCGTTCAGATTCAATCGCGAGTGTGCCTCGATTCGACGATACAATCGAAGGTCAGTATTTTATGCTTTTAATAGCACCACATATTGAGTTTAGCTGATCCTAAGGATATCGGTAATTGAATGGCTGTTGATACACGAGTAAGAAATATTATCTATTAAACAGGATGAAACGGAAGAGGAGAAGAGAAAGGAGAAGGAAAGACAGGGGAAGGAGAGAGAAAGGAAGGAGAGAAAGGAGAAAGAAAGAGAAGAGAAGGAGAAAGAGGAGAAGGAAAGAGAAGAGAAGGAGAAAGAGGAGAAGGAAAGAGAAGAGAAGGAGAAAGAGGAGAAGGAAAGAGAAGAGAAGGAGAAAGAGGAGAAGGAAAGAGAAGAGAAGGAGAAAGAGGAGAAGGAAAGAGAAGAGAAGGAGAAAGAGGAGAAGGAAAGAGAAGAGAAGGAGAAAGAGGAGAAGGAAAGAGAAGAGAAGGAGAAAGAGGAGAAGGAAAGAGAAGAGAAGGAGAAAGAGGAGAAGGAAAGAGAAGAGAAGGAGAAAGAGGAGAAGGAAAGAGAAGAGAAGGAGAAAGAGGAGAAGGAAAGAGAAGAGAAGGAGAAAGAGGAGAAGGAAAGAGAAGAGAAGGAGAAAGAGGAGAAGGAAAGAGAAGAGAAGGAGAAAGAGGAGAAGGAAAGAGAAGAGAAGGAGAAAGAGGAGAAGGAAAGAGAAGAGAAGGAGAAAGAGGAGAAGGAAAGAGAAGAGAAGGAGAAAGAGGAGAAGGAAAGAGAAGAGAAGGAGAAAGAGGAGAAGGAAAGAGAAGAGAAGGAGAAAGAGGAGAAGGAAAGAGAAGAGAAGGAGAAAGAGGAGAAGGAAAGAGAAGAGAAGGAGAAAGAGGAGAAGGAAAGAGAAGAGAAGGAGAAAGAGGAGAAGGAAAGAGAAGAGAAGGAGAAAAAGGATAGAAAGGAGAAGGACAGAAAGGAAAGAGAAGAAAGGGAGAAGAATCAAGATGAGCCCGTTAAGAAGAAGTACCGGGTGAGCTAGGTCAAATTATTTTTCGTACTCAGGGTTCGAATACTTGGCGTTCTCATAACCATTCCCATTGGTATCCAAATCTTTCGAATGTGGGTTTATATATTCACTGTGGTACCCTGAACAGTCAAAATGTGGGTTGGGTAGGTGCCCGATGATGAAAATGTGGATTGCTTGTTTCAGAGTCGGCCGTGCTGGCCTATCCCCTGCCCCGTAGCTGGCTGTCGG
This sequence comes from Pristionchus arcanus, assembly GCA_900490705.1. NCBI lineage: Eukaryota > Metazoa > Nematoda > Chromadorea > Rhabditida > Neodiplogasteridae > Pristionchus > Pristionchus arcanus. Next base: position 21,452 of record LS485351.1, read on the forward strand.
CGGGTTCGTTATCTGCACTTTTCTTCCAACAATCTATAATATTGCAGGCATCGCCCAAGAATGGGCCTTCATTGTTGCAGCATCTCCGGACTCATGGCATGGATGTACAGGTGAGGATTTGACATGAAGATCTCCCGAAATAGTCATTTCAGAAGCAATTCTATCTGAAATGCACGTGTAACGGCCCGAAATCTGTATTCTTCAACCACAAGAGCAGTGCTAAACACATCAACAAGGTAAATACTTTGTCGCCATAAATATTCAATGCAAACTTTGTAGTGCGACGAACGAATGGAAGTGAGAAGAAGGAATGAGTTGTAGAAGGAATACTGATCTCCCCTTCCCTCTTCCCCTCTTTCCATCTCTTCCCTTACCCTTTCCAATATACTATTTTTCATTCGTTTCTCTCTCAATTCCATTTATCTCGTCATCTCTTACTGTCTCCACATACCAATTAGATTCCCATTTCGAATTTCTCCACGTCATTGAAGACTACAGTAATCCATCAATTTCCACTCGGGAAATTCCCACCGAAGGCCCCGTTTCACTTTCATGTCTAATCAATCAAAGTGTGAGTACGGTACTTTCAAGATATCGATTGATTGTTTCCATTGCAGTAATCGTTGTTCTCACTACGGGTAGTCTTGCTCTCGTCACACTTGAAGGCTGCAGTGAGACTGCGCGGATACAGTACTCCGATGGTATGCCCATTCTCTTCCTTGGACGAATGAGCCATGCGAGGTAATCGATCGATATCATTTTGAGTTAATCAATAATCAATACTTGAGGTTTGGACTTGCGAGATGGTCGATGATACGGTAATCTGCTCGGACGGAGATGATACTATACTCAAAGTGTGGGATACTCGAATGAACGAGAGACCATCCAGTCAGATTAAGGTACGGTAGAGGGTTACGGTAATGATGATGTGTACGGTATTGAGGTATTCGATACGGGAGTGACATTCATTTAATCGATTGGAGAGAATAAACTCCTCACTGGATCGTATGATGAATCAATTCGAGTTATTGATATGATCACGTGAAGGTATGGTATTCGAGGGATAGGGAAGGGTGAAAGGAAGAAATTTGGTCTAGATGGAAAATACGTGTATACAAAAGGCCATCATTTTGTCTGAGCTCAAACCAGGATTTTAATCTGTCATTCTGGAGTAGATTCTGGAGTAGATCCTGCATAATTTATTTCTTGTGGAGTGACTGAATTGATTCCAGTGTGGCGGAGGCATCTTGAGAAGTGTAATGGAGGATGGATTGCATCTTGTTTGTACGGTGGATGGACTATGATTGATGAAGAATTTAATCCCATCGCACTGTGAGTTATTATTTATTTATTTATTTTTATCGTTGAATCGGCAATTATGTGGTTCTGTGCAAGCACTAGGCACTTAAACCACTAAAATCATCATTTTGCGAATTGTTGATAATAGAAAGATTCAGGGACACGGGCTAGACTCAGTTATTCGGTAGTGGAAAGACTCGACGGGAAGACGATGGAATACTGTACATTCAATGACAACACCCTTATCGTATCTCTTATTTATATAACAAATTTTACTGAAACTTGTAATATGTGTATGTTTTATGTGTGCATTTCAAATTGTGATAAATTAATTAACATGCTAAATATTGAAAAATGGATATAATTTCATGAGATCTATTTTGATGTTGACAGTTTCAACTTGAAATCATTCGAGTCAATGCTTTAACCATAACAAACAATCCGGAGATAAAAAGCGAGCCTTTATCGATAGTTCATGATACTTAATAGATTAGACGTAATAGATGTTTGACTGAAATTCAAAGAAGAATATTCGTAGATCACACTTGATTTGCGTCGATAATTATGCAGTTTTGATTCGTCATTTCTAATTCAATTTTTATCAAAACGATGAATGAAGATAGAAAGAATGCTTCATTGCGATGGATGTATCGTTGAGGATGAAGATATCGAATAACATCAATCGAGATTGCAGTGAGATCGATTAATTTAGTAGAGATCAGAGACCATTTCCTCGGCATCCCATCAGTGTTGTATCCAATTTATCAATATCGAATGGGAAGTGTGATCCCTGATTGGTGGATTAGAGTACGGTAGTCGAGGCAAGGACGGAGATGGAAAGACATCGAGAAGCATCGTATCGGAGATGATATCACTCTAAGAATACAGTAATTACAATTCCGGCGATAATTATAATTCGATAATAATTAGATTCCGTCGATCGAACCAATCGATACCTCAATGATGCAGTAGTCATAGAGTGACAAGAAAGCGAGACGACCCGTAGTGAGAACATACTGTAATGTAAAGAACCCATTTATATCTATAAACTTCCGTACTCACATTTGGAATGATTAGGCGAAAAAGTAAAGATGAAAGGAGGGGGAAGGGGAAGATGAAAGCGAGATCATTCTTCCTTCCCCTATACCTTTTTTTCTCATTTTCATTTATTGAAAAAAAAAGATTCGATTGTTAAGAACAATGTTAAATGAAATGCGGTCTGCGCAAGAGCGGAGGAGGGCGTGGCACATTTGTTCAAAATGTTCTCCGGGCGATCAAACTTTGTGCATAAACTCCCTAGAGGTGAGTTACACTTCAGCGTAAAATTTTACCCTAAAAGTAAAAAGTCTAGAAAATTATCATCTTCATTTTAACCCCTCACCGGAGTAACAATGGGAACACTCATACGCTGAAGATCACTCGATACTTCTTGTTGGCGGGAGTCTTCGTCTTGTGACGGCGCTGCATCTGGTAAAAAAAGGGTGGTAAACAAAGCCTAATGGGTGAGGGGGGGGGGGGGGGTGAGAAACAAAGCCTAAGGGTGGTAAACAAAGGGTGAGAAACAAAGCCTAAGGGTGGTAAACAAAGGGTGAGAAACAAAGCCTAAGGGTGGTAAACAAAGGGTGAGAAACAAAGCCTAAGGGTGGTAAACAAAGGGTGAGAAACAAAGCCTAAGGGTGGTAAACAAAGGGTGAGAAACAAAGCCTAAGGGTGGTAAACAAAGGGTGAGAAACAAAGCCTAAGGGTGGTAAACAAAGGGTGAGAAACAAAGCCTAAGGGTGGTAAACAAAGGGTGAGAAACAAAGCCTAAGGGTGGTAAACAAAGGGTGAGAAACAAAGCCTAAGGGTGGTAAACAAAGGGTGAGAAACAAAGCCTAAGGGTGGTAAACAAAGGGTGAGAAACAAAGCCTAAGGGTGGTAAACAAAGGGTGAGAAACAAAGCCTAAGGGTGGTAAACAAAGGGTGAGAAACAAAGCCTAAGGGTGGTAAACAAAGGGTGAGAAACAAAGCCTAAGGGTGGTAAACAAAGGGTGAGAAACAAAGCCTAAGGGTGGTAAACAAAGGGTGAGAAACAAAGCCTAAGGGTGGTAAACAAAGGGTGAGAAACAAAGCCTAAGGGTAACAAACAAAGGGTTTCGGAATTTCTGGAATATCTCGACACATAAAATAGCTAATTTTTTGAAACTTTAGCATCATTTATAGTATTACAAGGCAGGTACGCCTCATTCGCTAATTAAATTTTCTATTTAATTAAGTTGTAAAATGGAACTTTCCGGAGAGCTTCGGATACTCGGGGAGAGTAGGACAGATCGGACCGGAATAAAGAGAGAATTCCAAATCTATTTTTTAAATTATTTTTACTGCATGCCCATAACAAGATAATCGACTTATAGTGCATCTGGCTTGTAAGTAAATCTAACCATCCTTCCTCTTGCTGGCTTCCGATGGTTTGATCTACCCGAGTCTATCTACCTTGGTCTCTTCCCCGTCTCTCCACTCTCTCTGTTCCCCAGGCTCTCTCGCCTTCCTTGAGAAGGAGGCTCCGATCGATAGAGCCAGCAAGGGGAAAGATGGGAAGATTTACTTACAAGCCAGGAACACTATAAGTTGATTTTATCGTTATGAGCATGCAGTAAAAAAAAGATTTGAAATTCTCTCTTTATTCCGGTCCGATCTGTCCTACTCTCCCCGAGTACCCGAATCCAGAAAGTTCCATTTAACAACTTAATTAATTAGAAAATCGAAAAATTAGCGAATGAGGCGTACCTGCCTTGTAATACTATACATGATGCTAATGTGTCGAGATATTCCAGAAATTCCGATTTCGACGTGACGTCATCTGGAGCCAACGGATGAACTACGAGCAAAATGAGTATGCCAATCGTTATCAGCACCTTCAAGAACCCCGAATACGGACTTTGCAGGGAATTGATATTTTTGAGCTGTGCCAAGCTCATATGACATTGCTCGATTCTTACGCAAACGGCCTCATATCTGAAGAATGCTGGTCAATTTCATCTGACTGTGAATGGGTAAGAAAATTATGTGAGATTGGAGTTTAACTGAGATGATTATCAAATCTAGAAAAGATTTCCAAATCTAGTGATGTGGATTTATGGGTGAGCATAACGATTCGAAATTCAGGACCCATACTTCAGGTATCCATACGTTTTTGGGGCCAAAATGTTGTCTCAAGATTTGATCTGATTAAGATCAATAAACACTTTTTATGAAATGAAGAGTGGGTGAAAAACGTTAACATTGCTTTTCGAGCAAAGATCCTGGAAGAAATACGAAATATGTAGATTATGGATAATAAAATCCCACTCAGCATCTGATTTATCGAAAAAAATCTAAGATGGTGCAGAAAGAGAACTGTGAACAGTGAATACTGTGAGAAATAAATATTATCAAATTAATTTATGTTAAAAAATAATTGCATGAACGAGAACAAAGCGAATCTTCAACAACCATTCATCATTCTCTCCACTTTCGTCTCTCCTGTGCGGTAGAATGCTCGTCTTTCTTCTGTTCTTCGTCTCAGCAAGTCTCGCCATTCCCCTCAATACCAATCACACCCTTTCCAAGAGGGAAATTCATGCTGGAAAAAAAAGAAATTCATGCCTTTCTCAAGCGTTCTTTGCGGGAATCTGTAATGCCGTAAATTGACGGAGAAAAGTGTCGACTGCGAACCCAGTGTGCGCTGTTTGGGCAAGAACTGAAATGTCTCAGGCACGGGAGTAAAATGAGAAATAATTACCCGGCACTTCTTTTTAGCGGGAGTCTTCTTCATGGGACGGTTTTGCTGCTGCTGCTTCACCTTGATCGGCAGTGATCGGCCCATGTTCAATAGCTACAAGAATGGAGCGAAGCACTACGGAAAGGTGAATCTCCTTTTCCAAGAATGACTGAATGGATAACAATAAAAATGATTAATTAATAAGATTAAGATGATTATTAACCATGCGATTTTACAGTGCAAGAACAAGATGAACGTCATCAGGAAATGATTGTCATGAACACCACATGAAGCGATTTGCTGATATTAATAAAAAGAATAAAATGTAGCCGGTCGTACGAGCCGAACGCAAGAAAGTACTGTGTTTGCAAATTCTAATGAATTGGGCGAGCAATAAAAGAAATCCCAAACTATTTTTGTTTCTTTATTGTAGGCAACTTTTGAGGTACTGATATTGATTTATTCAAATTATTGGTTTTGTAATTATTGGATCACCTTGAAAAAATCGGCAATAATGAAGATTTTTTCACGAGTATGGAACTATCGATCGCTTCTTGTTGTGTTCATGACAATCATTTCCTGAGGACGTTCATCTTCTTCTTGCACTGTAAAATCGCATGGTTTGTTACTTCCATTTAGTCATTCTTGGAAAAGGAGATTCACCTTTCCGAAGTGCATAGCTCCGTTCTTGTAGCTATTGAACTTGGGCCGATCACGGCAAGTGCACTGAAGGTAGTACAGTTTCTGAAATGAGGGAGAATTCTTGTCTTGTCCATATCGTGTACTTACTCTCGTCGAATCTCCATGATGTTTTCGCAAATGCTTCATCATAGCTGGTCCGTTTTTAGCGGGAATCTGTAATGCCGTAAATTGACTGTGAAAAGAGCCGACTGCGAACCGAGCAATTGTCCTCAGGGCACGTAATACGATCCTCGGGCAACGACTGAAATGTCCCAATGTCAGTATTTATAGTACCAGAGTAAAACGAGAAAGACTCACGCGGTACGTCTTGCTGGCGGGTGTCTTCTTCGTGTGACGGCACTGCTTCTGCTGAGCGTGGCCAACGACTGAATCGCTCTCACTCTCCTCATCGCCCTCGACCTCCTCCTCCTCCTCCTTGTTGTCGCCCTCTTGAACACTTTCGTCTCCTCTCTCCATTCCATCCTCCTCTCCACTGCCCGCTCCCATCTCCTCTTCTTCCTCTTCATCCACAGCCATCGTCATCGACTTAATTGATTAGAATTTGCAATTTTGCTGCCAACTTCTTGCCTTTCTGTGAGGAATGCGTCACCACTGTACACACTCACCTTCCGGCCGGCGCGACGCTTGATGGAACGGGGGCGCGAAGGAGAAGACGAATTCAACGCCGCCACATTGCATGGAAGGAGCTCGCTGAAAGGGAGTACGCAAGGATTGTTTATGGTAGAATGTGTTTAGGTAGACTACATTACAGTAAATAAAGAAACGGTAGCTGATGGTAGATACCGTACCTCGCATGTCTGACGATGTCAGCCAACGTGAACGACATCTTCCCATTGACAATGAGGCCTCTGGAGAAGACCTCGTTCAGATCGATTGGTCTGAAAAGGATACTGTAGAATGGCGAACTGAGATATCTCATCAATCTTTAGCTTCTATTGACATCAGTCTTCTTATTACGGTATTATGATTACTGTATTTTGTCTTACGGAGGCTGGACACGTTCATCCGTTGTCGATGCGCGCTTTCGGCCCGTCTTATTCATCGTTTTATGAAAAAAATCATTAGGCTCATAGGAGAAATAAGAGGAACAAACTGGAAGGAAGTGAGCGACGAGCGACGACGACTGCTCGCCGCCTGGAAAAAGTGTAGAAATGAGTGGAAGATAGAAGATAATGAAGAAGAGCGAATGGACAGGTATCGAAAATATGTTTTTCCCTTATTTTTTAAATGCTGATCAATAGTTGCTTAACGTAGTACAGTAATACTTTATCAGAAAAATTTAATAAGTTTTGTTAGTTTTGAAATGACTCATCTGAAAAAGGTAGTTTTTTTATGATGGAAGCAAAGGTGAAGAATGTGAATTTGAAGAAAAATCAAAAGGCCAAGAATTTTCGAAAAAAAGTACGTTGGTAATTGATAATGCGCAAGTTAGTCGATTTAGCAGTTATCGAAGAGCAATTATTGCGACTTTTTCTCTTCATGAACTGAACGTGCGAAATCACTATGACAAGTGGATAACAATTGGGTGCATTTACATAAAACGAACTCAAAAACAGCTCGAACTGTCAACATCCACTACTCATTCTCTCTACTTTCGTCTCTCCCGTGCGGTAGAATGCTCGTCTTTCTTCTGTTCTTCCTCTCAGCAAGTCTCGCCATTCCCCTCAATACCAATCTCACCCTTTCCAAGAGGGAAATTCATGCTGGAGATTCTTTCACTGAAGTCATCAACGGAGTGAAAAGGGTGAGTTTAATGTTTCATCCCAGATCGATACCATATCTTCAGACCTGCTATTGGGAAGGAACGTCTCCCATTTGTAATGGAGCATGTCCGAGTCTATTCGATGAGGTATCCAAGCTCATCAATTCATTTCATATTTGACATTTCAGGTCTTACGTCGGCCTCGTAATTACATTCCGTATTCTCCCTGCTTTCCATGGGACTCTGGTTGTCACACGGTAAATAAGAACTTCACTAATGGTATTAAA
>LS485352.1:0-12848 GCA_900490705.1 Pristionchus arcanus
CTCATTTATCCCTGAATTATTGTGCTAAATGATTGCATTCTGCAGCGATAAACTATCTTCTTATGAGCGAAAACGAAGTAGCTCAATACGACAGAAAGGGCGACTCAACGGAGACTTTCGCAGGCAGATTAGCACAAAAGCTTTTCAGTGAGAATGAACAGTACTTGCTGGTCGAGAAACGAGATCAGCAAGTGTTTTCATGGATAGTCAATGTGAGACATTAAGAACATTTTCAATTTCTAGACAAGCATATATCAGGTTGTTGCTCGTAGACGAGCGTTTTCGGAGCAGCATAACACTTTCGCCAACATTGAGTCGAGAATACGAGCTCGTATTAATCAGCAGGCGCAAAGATTGAGGGAAGAAATGAAGATGGTCAGTGGTTTGTCACTTATTCAAAACAGCATGTGTTTTTATAGTTTATCAGAAACATACATGATTTTGAATTAACATGAATACACCATGTTTCAAAAATATTATCTAATAATACAACTATGGGTGTAAAAGTAAAAAAAAACCTATTTAACAGGAGAGGGAGATTCCTGAGTCGAAGAGGAAGAAGCAGGAGAGGGCAGAGAGACAGGATGCGATCCGTGCAGCAGTGGCTGAGAAGTCCGAGGCGGTCGCTGCAAAGAAAAAGAAGATTGCCGATGATCGTGTCCAGAGGGAAGCCAACCGGCAACTGCGAAAGCAAGGCCTCATCGATGACGATGGTGAACCGATCATCTACACTACACCAAAGGCCGCACCCCCCTCCGCAATGGTTTCTACCCCTAGTGTCCAGTCTGCCTCTCGGTCTCACTTTGCCACTCCCATGTCAACCCCCCGGTCCGCCAACGTTCTCGCTCTCGATCAAATGAATCTGAGAGGAAGCCAGAGCGCGCCGGTGAGGAAAGGACCCATAGCTGCACAGGGACGAACTCGTCGTCTGCTCTACCCCCGCAGAGATCTATCTCTTCCCGGACCCTCTCACACTCCACCTCAACAGGAGATGGAATACGAGGAAGTTGAGTACGAGGAAGTTGAGATGGATATGCCCATTCTGGACGACGCAAGAATGCAAGCTAGAGGATGCGACAACCCATTCGATGATGAGGAGGAACAGTATGATTACGAAATCATCGACGGACAACTCTACCAGCTAGAGAGAGACGAATAAGTGCAATTCTTCCTATTTATCTCGTGTATTTCGTTTCTCGTGGGTTACTGTAGCTGGCATGACTCGTTTCGACTATTTATTTTTCTTCTTATTTTTTTCCTATTCGAAATTCCATTCATTTGGTATTCGATGTCACTACAGAACTTGGGTAGTTGCAAGCAGCAGTATTATCGATTGATTACGGTAACCTATAGCTGTAGAAGGGAGCTGCATTTATTGGTTTCATTACGGAAACCAAGTACGGTAGTCGCAAGATGGAGTAATCGATTCATAATGCTCACGAAACACGAGTGCTTCTTGATTAAAAATTTCACGTTTTTCCATATTTTTATTCTTTCAAATTTTTTGGGTTAGCAAATTTATTTTTCCTTCTAAGAATGCGCGTCTCCAGCAGTTATTGAGAGTACAGCAGTGCCGAAAGCACTGATTATCGCTAAATTGCGATAACTGAGTACGGTAGCCTCAAGCGACATTTTTCGATCTCATTACAGTAATCGAGTACGTTATTTCATTTGTGAAACATGAATTTTACACTTTTCAAAATATCGCACGATTTCGCTCAGAAACTGACTTTAGCAATTTTGACCTTTCGAAAGTTTGATGCGCATTGTTTCCTATATTTAAAAAAATCAGTGACCTATTCCTAGCGCAGCGTATTCGGCACTGTAGTGTTTAGTGAAACGCAAAAAAAGAGAGAGCAGTTCGTTTTAGTTTGGTGTTGGTCAGTGGCATCGATGGGAGGAGGGTTGGTAAACGTGACACGCTTGGGTGCCGTATTTACGGAGCAGGGACCATTGTCAACTTCAATTTGACATTTGTTCTTGCCCAAACCAGCCCGAATTCCTTCGATGCCAAAGATCCGCACTAAATTAAGATGAACGACTAATTTTTTTTAAAATTTAATAAATCACGTCAGTGCCCGACGATGTGTTAGAAAGAGACATGTATGAAACATGAATTCTACCATTTTTTTATTAATACGTTGTGTTAAAAAATCTAAAGTGCTTTTTTTCCTATTTAGAATTGTCCGGAGCTCATTCTAGTGCATTTTCGGATATTGCAGTGATTTGGTGGAATACGAAAATAGAGAGCAGTTCGTTTTAGTTTGGTGTTGGTCAGTGGCATCGATGGGAGGAGGGTTGGTAAACGTGACACGCTTGGGTGCCGTATTTACGGAGCAAGGACCATTGTCAACTTCAATTTGACAATTGTTCTTGCCCAAACCAGCCCGAATTCCTTCGATGCCAAAGATCCGCACTAAATTAAGATGAACGACTAATTTTTTTTAAAATTTAATAAATCACGTCAGTGCCCGACGATGTGTTAGAAAGAGACATGTATGAAACATGAATTCTACCATTTTTTTATTAATACGTTGTGTTAAAAAATCTAAAGTGCTTTTTTTCCTATTTAGAATTGTCCGGAGCTCATTCTAGTGCATTTTCGGATATTGCAGTGATTTGGTGGAATACGAAAATAGAGAGCAGTTCGTTTTAGTTTGGTGTTGGTCAGTGGCATCGATGGGAGGAGGGTTGGTAAACGTGACACGCTTGGGTGCCGTATTTACGGAGCAAGGACCATTGTCAACTTCAATTTGACAATTGTTCTTGCCCAAACCAGCCCGAATTCCTTCGATGCCAAAGATCCGCACTAAATTAAGATGAACGACTAATTTTTTTTAAAATTTAATAAATCACGTCAGTGCCCGACGATGTGTTAGAAAGAGACATGTATGAAACATGAATTCTACCATTTTTTTATTAATACGTTGTGTTAAAAAATCTAAAGTGCTTTTTTTCCTATTTAGAATTGTCCGGAGCTCATTCTAGTGCATTTTCGGATATTGCAGTGATTTGGTGGAATACGAAAATAGAGAGCAGTTCGTTTTAGTTTGGTGTTGGTCAGTGGCATCGATGGGAGGAGGGTTGGTAAACGTGACACGCTTGGGTGCCGTATTTACGGAGCAAGGACCATTGTCAACTTCAATTTGACAATTGTTCTTGCCCAAACCAGCCCGAATTCCTTCGATGCCAAAGATCCGCACTAAATTAAGATGAACGACTAATTTTTTTTTAAATTTAATAAATCACGTCAGTGCCCGACGATGTGTTAGAAAGAGACATGTATGAAACATGAATTCTACCATTTTTTTATTAATACGTTGTGTTAAAAAATCTAAAGTGCTTTTTTTCCTATTTAGAATTGTCCGGAGCTCATTCTAGTGCATTTTCGGATATTGCAGTGATTTGGTGGAATACGAAAATAGAGAGCAGTTCGTTTTAGTTTGGTGTTGGTCAGTGGCATCGATGGGAGGAGGGTTGGTAAACGTGACACGCTTGGGTGCCGTATTTACGGAGCAAGGACCATTGTCAACTTCAATTTGACAATTGTTCTTGCCCAAACCAGCCCGAATTCCTTCGATGCCAAAGATCCGCACTAAATTAAGATGAACGACTAATTTTTTTTTAAATTTAATAAATCACGTCAGTGCCCGACGATGTGTTAGAAAGAGACATGTATGAAACATGAATTCTACCATTTTTTTATTAATACGTTGTGTTAAAAAATCTAAAGTGCTTTTTTTCCTATTTAGAATTGTCCGGAGCTCATTCGTCCAGTCGATCGATGGCTGAAGCGGCAACGATTTAGAATGGGCATTCACACATTTTTAACGAATTTCCTGTGAAACCAAAATGTACAAGGTTGTTTCCTGAATAACAATCACCCTCTATACGTCAAAATAAAGCTAATTTTATGATTTTAAGCTCACTAACCCGCAATTACTCCTTTCCCTGCCACAGATGCTCATCCTTCATCGCCGCCGCCAGAGTGGGGATGTCTGGAAATGTCTCAAACAAGCCCCAACACCGCCACAAGCAATTAAAATGAATCAATAAAAATAATAATTGTATAAATCTAACCTAATAAACAGCATCCACCCGCAGCGCTGGTGCTGCGGGTGGTGACGACGAGGCCGTCCGCACGAAGTAATCCCTGAATTACGCGAAAATAATTAATTTGAACAGGCATAATGCTAAGAAAATGACGATAACTCATGCAATCGAGCAGTGAAAAACTGCTTACCTCGCGCTTCGCCTGTCGACGACCCGCACAACGATCCTGAATTCATAGTATAATACTAATAGTATCAATATTTGCTAACTTTGTGCGTATTGCTGCTCAATTACATCAATGACAAACAAAAATGGCCACATCCTAACGCTTTCTATGCAAATTATATGCCATATTCTACCAAATCAGTTAGTCAAACCTCCTTGAAAGAGAGAATTATATTAAATTCAAACGTTTTCACTCAATTTAGGTGTAATCAAGCTACATTAGTCTGTAAATAACGAAATAAAACCTGTCCTTTGACTGACGAGCCGACTGCTTCGAGCAGTCGGCCTCCTTCGAAGCCGATGGTTGGTCCGCCTGCAAATCGATAATTTAGCCCGTCAGCAGTTAGACAAATGACAAGAATCATGAAAAAATAAGCAGGAAAATAGGATACTGAGTCAAGACAAACTGACTAACCCAACCATCGGCCTCCAGTGCCGAACGGTGCCGCGTAAAGGCGCAATTGCGCCAGAACCTGAATAGAGCTGATGTGTTGAGATCAGAAATGCAATAAATACGGCATAATAAACGAAATAATCAACAAGTAACAGTGTGAACGGCTCAAACTGCAAATTCAATGTCAGCAAGCGATCACGCAGGTCAACTGGCGCACCTCTCGCGCCAGCCTTTTCGGGCTCCAAAATTTGATTACGGTATCTGTTTTCGCAAACAAAAAATAACTGCTTTGCGGCCGTAATACTGCATATTTTGGGTACTTTTCTGGGTTCCTTATGAAACCGAAAATTGTAAACATAGCGCCAAAAGGAAAACCTGCCAAAGTGGCTGGGAAGCTCCAACTCATTTTGAAAATTTTGAAAATTTCAAACATTTTCATCATTTTCATTGAACAGTCGAAAATGAAAAGTACGATAATTTGTAACCCCCTAGGGAGTCCAATCACCAAGTATGAACCCTAGGAGACCATCTTGAGCTAATGAGAGACCTCCCTTCTGTTTCCCGACGTTCTTACGGAGATTGCGTTTTAACAACACACTCTTACAGCTCTGTCCCGCTATATTAATAAATTAGTTTTTTTACATTATAAACGAGCTCACGTCATTTCCATTGTTCGCAAACTCGAGCAGGCTCTTATCGCACGCTACAAAATATATAAAAAAATCGTGCTTTTTCATATTTATTGTTCGATATTTGCGAACGCAAAAATAACTTACTGAGCGCAACGCATTCCACAGTCACTTCCTCGATAGAGTCCGCAATCGCAACGGATCCGACAATCCATCCTTCATTCTTATCACAAGTCAGAATGCGACCGAAACCTTCTTTTTTGTCCGACCAAGATGATGTGCGGACACTGAAATGCCGTATTTTCAATTGGAAAAGATGCTTCGTCGGTCCAACTGATGGCAGAAGCCCCTTGTTGAAAGGCTGACTGCTTACCGTAACTCTAGCTGCTCGTATTCGCACCTAAGCGACCCGCTGTTTGGTTCCGTTATTGGCATTGGAGACGTGCCCGATATTTGATTGACCAATTTAGGATGGCAGGCTGAAATGAGGGGGGGGAGGGGGTTACGCAAAATCAGGTCTGAACGCTGAATTGGCTTGGGATGGCAGAGCCCGCCCTAGCGAGGAACATGCCTAGCACCTTTAGCACCTTTAGGTATCGAGACAGTGACATCAAACGCAAAAAAATCCCATTACCTTTCTCGACGCAGTTGGCCGCAAATTTCTCGGTAGCGGATTTCACAACAGCATTTGTGTCGTCCGTCCACCCGTCGGACTCCGTACATTGCAGGCTTTTGTAGAATTGTCCATCGATTCTAGAAAACATTTTCCATATTAATTTAACTTTTTTTTTTGTAATTAAAACACTAAAACTAAGGTAGAAAATTTTACAATCTTACAGCATTTCCTTCTCTTCAGAGCAAGACATGACAGTGTATCGGTAATTATCAAACGAGTTGACAGCCCAATTTACCTGAAAAGAATATTTTAATAACTAAGAATTTTGCGTTTGCTCGCGCCATATTGTGGTCCAAGATGAGACTTTGATCGCAGGCTGAAAATACATAATGGTTTAAGGATGTAAGCTAATGCACAGATATGGTTCTCACCTACTGTAGCGCTTTTCGGTTCGATCGTTGTTGTGGTGGTTGGTGGTGTGATCGGGCGTGTGGTTGGTGGTGAGGTTTGTGGAATGGTAGTCGTCGTTCGACGACCGCCACACTTGACGATAATCCACGTGTGATCGTTTGCGGGAGGATCCAGCGGCTTGCCACCGTCTGTAATGTCGCAAAATTAAATACATTAATCTTTTTTTCATTGTGTTTAGGAAGTACGGCAACAGCCATAAATCTGGGACACAATGAAGAAACGTTGACCCTCCGAACTAATTTTGGTCTACGGTAACAGCCAAATCCTACCAGTCCATCCGCCAGGGCGCGTACAGCTGAGCGATCCGAAATGCTGGCCGTGGTAGCTGAAATTTGGGAAATATGTCGGAGGTATTTAATTAAATTTAAAAAAAACTTATATAATGATATCTCACATGAGATCCCGGTCATCCTTGCACATCAGCTCATTCTTGTCCGATAGCATTAACTGAAATGTTAATCAGCTATTTGGGGATGAATTAGGGGAACTTCTTCGTTTTTTTGGCCCAGGCAACAACCGCTCCTAATGTGGAGGGGGTTATGAATGAGTATGGTAGGGAGGGAATACTCTGCGAGAAAAGTATGGGCAAAAACCCGAAGAAGTGCCGAACTAGGTGAAGAAATACGCGAATAGTCACTGATTTGCGCTCTCATTGTTATCCCTGACACTGAGGAACATTTTTTTAAACGCTGCAGACGTTTTTTAGCGCATTTTTTAGATTTTATTCCGTCTTATAATGTAGTGTCGATGTATAAAAAAACCTCCTCATTCCACTCGGGCAGTTTCCTCAATCCCGAACACGTATTGATATACCCTTGTCCGCCTGAATTTTTAAAAATATACGTTTTTAATTATTAAACATAAATGTATCATTACATGCAAGAAAATGGGAAATTGACACGTTATTATCAATCAGACAACCAGAAAAAATTAAGATTTCATGATTGATGATGAATTTCATGATTGGCCACTCCCCAAATTCACACCTACTGCACACTGCACATCGATGGGTTCCGTCGATTCCGCAATAGATTCTTCATCTTCACTCGTCCAATCATGTCCATTTCCCCCGCATAGAATGGCGGAGAACACCTTTTTGTTCGGCATCACACTGCAATTTAGGATTTTTTAAATTTATTTTATTGATACAAAGTTTACAAACCCAAAAGATAAAGGTCCAAAGAGTGCATGATTTCTATTCTTGCCTAACATACTGCAAAAAAAACCTTATTCAGAAATTAGAAATTATCATTTTTCATTCTGCCGCACTTTTCTTAATTTAAATATTTTAAACAGAAAAAAATGCTAAACGATATATATAGAACTCACAATATTTTTGTGTTATCAGCGCACCGAAATTTGGCTGTGCGGCCCATATAGCCAGTGGCGTATTGAGTGATCTGAAAGAAAAGGCCTGACGAAATTAAGAATCCGTATCTTCAATTTGTGCGCTAATGAACGAAAAAAAAGTTGACAATGCGGTCTTGCCAGTACCAAATACAAATGCAAATTCATTTGAGATAGCAAAGGATGCATAAACGGTAGTTAACTCCTGCACTTTGATGGATCGTTATTAAACCACGCGGCGATTTCAGACCCATAAAGTTCTTCTAAAGTGATGCCGGCTGCAATAGTATGCAACAAAACGTGTCATTGTCGAATGAAATATAAGTTAAAACGCGTTCTCTGTAAGATCGGGACAGGGGTGGCACAATGTTTTGAAATGCTCCGATCGAGCTTAAATTTTTTGTGGATACTCCCCATGGGTCAGGTATGCCTCCGGCAAAATTTCATGTTGATCCATGCATGTCATGCATGAAAAATAAATTTCAACTTTGACCCTCGTGTGACATACCATTCGATAGAGCATCAAAAGATATGCCCAAACCTAAGTTTTTGTGAAGTTTCGACTAATTTGCATAAAGTTAGCGTGTAAAAAGTGCATTTTTTATAGGTTTTGAATTTTTTTCTCCATCAAGATTTCATTTGTACACATAATCCTTTAACGCATTCAATGCGCATTTAAATTTCACATCGACTATAATTTTTTATTACAAGGTTCAGGGGGCCGAATGTTGTCAAACAGAGCATTTTCTAGCATGCAATCGGTGACGCGGGTTCGAATCCG
This sequence comes from Pristionchus arcanus, assembly GCA_900490705.1. NCBI lineage: Eukaryota > Metazoa > Nematoda > Chromadorea > Rhabditida > Neodiplogasteridae > Pristionchus > Pristionchus arcanus. Next base: position 8,517 of record LS485352.1, read on the forward strand.
CCCCTCTGCATTTATCTTTTGCCGGCATGTTTTCGCATGCAAATTAAATTATTCGAAGTAAAATCACTTCTCACCATCTTACACATTGTTTAGAAGATGCGTTGTCTTGTTTTCAGATGAAAACTTGGTCATGCTTGTTCTAGAATTTTTCACATAAGGGTCCCCCCTTTGTATTTTTTTGCTCATCTGAGCAATTGACAAAACCTAAGGGGACCCTTATGTATAAAACCGGAGGTGATCTTTGATGAACATTTCATCTGAAAACAAGACAATGCATCTTCTAAACAATGTGTAAGATGGTGAAAAGTGATTTTACTTCGAATAATCAAATTTGCATGCGAAAACATGCCGGCAAAAGATAAATGCAGAGGGGCGGATTCGAACCCGCGTCGCCGATTGCATGCTAGAAAATGCTCTGTTTGACAACATTCGGCCCCCTGAACCTTGTAATAAAAAATTCTAGTCGATGTGAAATTTAAATGCGCATCGAATGCGTTAAAGGATTATGTGTACAAATGAAATCTTGATGAAGAAAAAAATTCAAAACCTATAAAAAATGCACTTTTTACACGCTAACTTTAAGCAAATTAGTCGAAACTTCACCAAAACTTAGGTTTGGGCATATCTTTTGATGCTCTATCGAATGGTATGTCACACGAGGGTCAAAGTTAAAATTTATTTTTCATGCATGACATGCATGGATCAGCATGAAATTTTGGCAGAAGTGTATCTGACCCCTAGGGACTACCCACAAAAAATTTCAGCTCGATCGGAGCATTTTGAACCATTGTGCCACCCCACGTTTGAGGCTGTCCCGTTCTTACAGAGAACGCGTTTTAATTGCATTAAAATGCTAGTGTATCACATGCATCGTTAGCGAATATAATAACAAATAATGATAATAAATATAGTAAAATTCTCTTCCATCGACACCCCCTCTGACCCCTCTAGAAAGGGATGACCATTGCCTTGATTTCAGGACAAATATGTAAATAGGTCTGATAAATATAGTAAAATTCAGTTGTAGTGAAGGCCCCAGTTGCAGTGAAGACGTGTGGTAGTCGACGACGCGTTGCGCGTTAGTAACCGACTCAGTTTTTTTTTTTTACTTTTTCTCTCCCATCGATGCTCTAACCAATCCCCTCTATAAAGTTGCCATATTCATTGCATTGATTTCAGGAGTAAAATAAGAATAAAACGCACACTGTCCCCGTCGAGGCCTCCGTTCATGAGCATCTTCTCGCACGATCGCTTCACGCACTGCACCCAGATTCTCTCCGTATTAGAAATGCCGATCGACTTGGATTCCGCCGGCCACATCCAGTCTGGACAAAAATAATCTATTACATCTTGAGGTATCTCGGATTTTTTTGAAAGACAGAATCGGGCGGAATTATCGTAACGCCGCTTTCATTCGATTTTATCGCTTTCTAACAAGTGGTGAAGACACGGCACTTCTTTACTTTAGTGCCCAAATGTGAAGTGGTATTTTCTTCTTCGCTCGTTCGATCACTCACTTTCTCATTTTTCGTTACCCACAAGTTAGGGAGCGGTCTTTGATCACTAACGTAAAGAAGTGCCGAAGATTTAAAATGGAAGACGCTTACCCGGATTGGTCGTGTCACACGTGAGATCGTCCGTCTTTTGATGGCGCGCCGATCCATCGGTGAAACTGTGAGAGTTTCGAATTATTCGAGGAAATAATAAGGGGTAGCAGATTGTGAGTGATTCCAGTCATGGTCGAGAAGTAGATCTTGAGTCAGCACTACTTTAGAAGACCAGAATGGATATGTATCACCTAGTCTAAATTAGGTTAACTGTAATTTAATGATGCAAACGATGACATTTAAGCTGCTTAGGCTTAGTCCATTACGCTTAGACTACTAGAAACCGCTTAAAAGGAACAGAAGTAGGGAAAATGATAATCATTGTTATTGCCATTCCGGTCTTCTAAAGTAGCGCCCTTGAGTCTTCTAGGTGTGGCCAGGCCAGATGATTGGAGTAAACCCCGAAACGTCTCAATAAATCTATCGTCATATGTCCTGTTGGCACTCTGGCCACACCTAGAAGACTCAAGATTCGACGAAATACGAACTCTCTTCATTTTTTTCCGCTTGTTCTGCAATCGTTTTTTTCATTGAAAATTTTGGATCTGAGCTATGCAAAAATTAAGCAGTTTTAAATTTTTAAAGATCTCCCGAAAATATCTATCCTTCACACCTTCACAATCCAGAAATCTTTTTTTTGTTAGTTGCGATTCTTTTTGTTTGTTTCAATTTTTGCAAAGGGAATAAACAGAAAGACAATAGTGCTATATATTGAGAATATCATATCGAAGGATCTCCGTTTCTTGACCCATCTCATCTCATTTCTTGTCAAATTGCAAAGTTGGAAAAAAAGATAGCTTGTTCGATTTTTGGCACAGTCCACCACAGTTATTAAAGTGGAGGCGCTGGGCAATGTGATAGGGAGAGAATACTCTGCGAGAAAAGGCTACGCCAAAAATCGAAGAAGTGCCAATGGATGTTGTCGCAGACTCGGTTGATTCAGTGGGAGGGGGATTTATCTTGGATCAGGCAGGGGTTTATATGCCAGCAACTCTATGGGGGCGATACGAGAGAAAAGAGGTAAAAGACGGATGAGATGGCTACGTAGCGTATCCTCAGAAATATGATCTTCGATCACAGATCTGAGATAGATGTGCAAGCCCACCTCATGTAGTGTCGGAGCGGTGTCATGCAGCTGAGCCGGCCCCCTTCGTAGATCATCTCAAATAAATTTATACTATTGCTGAAAAAAACACTCGTTGGCCGGTTTTGAATCGTAATGGTTTATTGATGCCCAGCATATTTACTTTTATTCTTCTTGACAAACTGCCTGTTACATATATTGTATATATAGCAGTCGTTATTTATAAATGTTAGTTAAAAAGGCTAGATTGGATTAGTTATTCAAATTGTTGTTCGGCACGTTTTATTTATTGTTATTGTGCTTTACAGACAATTTTGTAGTTGAGCGAAAGCGCGCTAAGTAATTTATTTTTGACATTTCCGCATATCGCGAGCGGTCGTAACTGACATAATGAAGAATGCAGCTCTTCATTATGCGTTCTCTCCTAATACTCGACGATGTGGGACAACGAGGAATGAAGAGGAGGTTCCTTCTTCAAGACAGATCGTAACTAAGAATCGCATGGCAAGAAATGATCTCTTAATTGCCCGCACACTCTCACGTATCATAGGGGCGAGCTAATGCGATCAACGAAGAGCTGGATTCATTCTGACAGTCCTATTCTTACCGTATTCTCATCGAAGCCGTCGATGAGACTCTTGTCGCAGGGTACGGTAGGCTGAGCACTGGTCCCGCCTGGAACTATTGATTGATTAGGGATACCGTAGTTCCGCATATCTAGCGTTATATGGTTAGGGATGAACGAGGCGCATGTGGAAGTGAGATGGTTGCGCGTATCTTTTCTGTCTAATGGCCCAGACAAGACCACCCAGTGGAGGTGGTCGGGAGTGAGAATGATAGGGCTGCTCCTCCTCTTCATTCAGACAATCTCTAGACTGGTCGGGGAAAATCTAATCGAAAGGAAGAATCGACAGCTGAAAGCTCACCGTAATAAGCAAGGATGAGGATGAACGTGTAGATCAGCAGCCACATCCTGGAATCGATCGATATTGGTACCGTAAGATACAGTATCCAGTTGAGTGCGCAATGCGTGTCTCTGCATTTCGCACAAGTGCGTAAAATGGAGAGATGGCGACCCGGATTGCGCACTATAGTATCATACTAATCATTATCGTATTTTTACACGTTCGGGATACACGCCCATCTAGTATGGTGCTAGTTGTACCGAACTGGCAATACTAATAATAACAATGATAATAATAATAAATAAATAAAACAGACCTCGAATGAGAGGAGAAGAGCTGAGTGAACCACTCGCGATGAGAGAAAGTGTGAAGAATGGGAGAGAGAATGAAATATCGCAAGTTAAATACAATTTTAAAAATCAATAATGAAAAAATGTAATTTATTATTTGATTGAAAATATTTCATTAATTTATTGCAATAACAATTCAGAAAATGACATAAATTTCATTTTCTAAAATAAATTTCATTTTTTAAATAAACAACAATACAATTCGCATTAGCAGGCTATGAAAACTGATTTTAGATTGTCTTTTGATGCTCTTGCAAAGCATATATGAGCGACTATCTGAGAATTTGAACATAGACCCGGAACTAGGGGAAAAGGTCGATCTCAGGGATCCCTTTCATACTTGCACAAGTTGTAGGGCTGGGTGAGCTGAGTGTGTATGTGGCATA
>LS485353.1:0-23474 GCA_900490705.1 Pristionchus arcanus
GAATTTTAGAATGTCTCCCTGGCTTGTGACTCCTTGATTTATGAGGGACGCGCGAGAGGCGGGCGGAGGGGAGCGAGAGGGCGGGGGGAGGGAGAGAGACACACGCAAATGAGGCTCCGCCCCTTCCCTCTCGTCTCGCCTTTCCCTCCTCTTCCCCAGTGCGTTGCGCGCGTACATCTTGGGCTCTAACTCGGCTCAAAGACAAGATATCAACAAACGGCAAAAAGCATGATGTTATTGGGACCTTGAGGGATAGTTTGAACACCCTTTTGGCCTCATTGTGAGAAATCGGCTATCTGCGTTGTGGCTCCTATGTAAGGATCCGTATAACAATGGCGGCTTGCTATCCCGCTATAGGGTTCTCAGACTTGACTATCCGGACATGTAAGGATCCGTAATAACGGCTATGCCATTTTCACTCAACATCAAGATAGGAAAATAGGTCAACTACGATGGAAAATGGACGGTGCCTGAAGGAACGGGAAACGAAGACGATTTTATGAATGCCGAATGAAGAAAATGGATATTAAAATAACACAACTATATGATGAACAAAATTCGCAAAGTTGTTGGCGTCGAAAGGATGATGATATCCAAAGAAGTATTCAAGAATGTATTGGATACTCGAACACGGTTATACGGGGATTACCTCAAACTTGGGTAATTAAACCTTTATTATGAGCGGTTACAATATATATGCGAAATAGATATGTAGCACGATGAATATGAGGAACGATTGGTAATGATAACGAGAGAAATGGAAGAAGAGGGGAAGAATGGTCCCTAGTACGAATGAGGAAAGGTGAAGATGAATGAGGAATGAGGGAAGGCACGGATAGCATGAAAGGGTGCGATGAATCATATAGGAAGAGAAAGGTGGAATTAGTACGAGAGCAGAAAGGATGGAAGTAATTGTACGAAATATGAAAGGTATTTACGTCGGTAACGACACTCCCGGCCGAAAAGTGGAAAGGAGTGGGATAGAGAGAATATCAATAATCGAAAAGAGAAGCAAAAATAGAGAGAGGTTACTCCGTTTTTGTGGAGATGGTATAGTAACGATACTTGAGGATTATTAGAGCAATGATTATGAAGATGATTAGGAGGAATAGAACTGCATATGGGTGGTAGAACGGGAATGAAAAGAGCGAAAAGAGATCATTGAGGGGTTTGAGAACGTTTGTGAGTGAGAACGATGAATCAGGGTTAGTGGGAACGAAAGAGACGAAAGAAGAAGAATTATAGGGATTATGAATCGAAATGACAGGGGCATAGAATAGAGTTCCCTTGATCGGGAATGCAGTAGCGTTGTCGCCCTCCGGCCCAGCGAAGCAGACGATGTCGATGTCGGACGAGTCGAGATTGAGAATGAGATCCGTGTGATGACCGCGAGGAGTGCACTTGATGATTCCGCGTGGGACGTCGTTGCACGTGATGGCGACGTGGATGTCCTGTAGTCTCGATCGGCAGTTGAGTGTAGTCGTGGCTCCGGTCAGGCAAGCGAAGCAGCCAACGAGGGGAGATGAATCCACTGTGACGGCGTCATCGTACGAGAATGCAGATACGCGAAGTTCCGAGGTAGTGAGTTGAAGTTCGATTGCAGAGCCAGTTGAGAGTTTGGCAATGAGAGATGAAGATTCCTTGTAGATCTTCAGATTCGAATTGACGATGGGGAGTCGATCAGAGTAGTAACGATCAGTATTTCCATCGGGGCAGATGCACGAAGCAGAGAAGTCGGATGGAGAGCACTTGCATGTTTCCACTCCAAACTTGCAGCGAAATTCGGTAGCATCGTCTCTGGTCGGGCACATGAGTTGAGATGGTGAATTGGGAGTGGGCTCTGTCTTGGAAGCTCCCAATAGCATCGCTGTGGTAGTTCCATCGGTGATGAATTCCGAGTGAAGAATGGGAAGAGCGGGTGTGGTGATTGAAGTCAGTGTGAACTTGAGATTCTTCCATGTCGATGATGATCCCGGGGATAGAGTGAGGGTTGTTTTCTCATCATTGATAGCAGTCTTGAACGAGACGGCGATCTTCACGACGGGCTCCCATGTAGGGCAGGAGAAAACTTCGTGAATCTTGGAAGAGGATGGAGTAGCGAAGAGACGGTAGAAGAGACAGCTCGAATCACACATGAAGCATCCTGCGCAGGTCGCGCAATTGCAAGATGATGCACAGAAGGTGTATCCGGGTGCGTTGTTGGCGTAGCCGGGTATATCGGATAGCTTGCTGTCGTGTTTCACTTTCTCGCACTTTGATCCAGTGCATTCTCCCATTGTTGAGCATCGATGGGTGGAAGTGACGTCGAGTCGATGATCTCTCGTGAAGTAGAGAGATCTCTGATGACACTGGTAGTGGAGATCTTCAGCAGTGATGGAGATGAATCCGTCGGTAGCATTCTCGCGTTGGAATGCGAGGCAGGATTGTTGTCCATAGGGAAGAAGAGTCATCCTTGTGGTCTCCGAGTAGATGCAATCGGTCTCGGTGCATGCGTGAGTGGATGCTTGCTGAGTAGTCGTTTCCGAGCAGGCGATTGTGAGTGACGGTAGAGATAGAGTAATGATCACTGTGACAGCGGCAGTGAACTTGATGTAGTTGTTGCGCTGACGGATCGGCTGAGGAGGCCGGAATGAAGGGCGGACAGTAGTCGGAAGGAGAGGTTCTTCTCGTGCCTTGAAGAGCCTCCTGATTCTCACGGTGACGTTGGTGATGAACGAGCGAAGCAGACGAATGCTCCAGAAGAGTGGTTGAAGCATCTTGACCATGAAGAAGATGATCGGGCATAGAAGAGCGAGGATAGACAGGATCGAAGTCGCTCCGAGTAGAGTGGCCAGAATGACGATGTAGTTCATCGTAGAGAGGCAGCGATAATTCATTAGCTTCTCCCAGCAGATCCAGCATCGAATGGATTCGCAGAATGGCTGGGCTGAGCAATCCTTCACCAGTCGCTGCATTCTTCCATCGGGTGTCTGTAGATTGATGATGAGGGTGTACTTCTTGACGACCATCTCAGTGGGGGAAGAACACGCTTGTCGACTGGATACTGGGGTGGTATTGGCAGAAGTTGGAGATACAGGCAGAAACGGTGGCACTCTCTGATGACGTGATGATTCCTCCTCCGGTCGTGCATTCGAGATGAGCAGTGAGAGGGGGATGAGCAGTCTCCTTGGTGGGGTAGTACTTGAAGAGACGGTAGCCCCAGGCGTAGAGTAGTAGTGGGGGCTGACGATGAATGAGCGAAGACAGTTGAGTGACTGGCGCGTCATAGGCGCAGAAGATCTTGCTGTTAACCGTGCAGGAATGATGGAGGCAGAACTGCGTAGTTCCATCGAAGGGAGGATCGACTGGTCCGTCGAATCGATCTCCGTCGGCATTGAAGCAAATGTAGTCTTCGCTGTGGATGTAGTCTGCCGTCTTGATATCCAGAGTAGGGATCATGAAGACTGAGTGATCGAAGAGTTCGATCTGGGCCATCGCAACCGTGTTGACTTGAGTAGAGCAGTTTGATGAGGGCTCTGATGAGCAGTAGTCGATGGGGAAGTGATTGGTGAATTCCGCTGGTAGATGGGCAGCAGTAGAGTATTGTGTGTGGGAGTTGGTTGAGGGTGAGCATCCATCTGCCCAGTCGGGGCAGGCGCAGCGTGAGCACTTGATAGCCTTCTCCTCCGTAATTGTGATGGCTCCAATCGGGCATTTCACTGGGTACCAACACAGAGATCGATCTGAGTGTTGTACGATGATGGCAGGTCCCTCCTTCGCGCAACGAGGTGCATGGATGACTGAACTGGCGGAGTAGTCGGTCGATGATGATGGGCACTTGGTAGCGAAGGACGTTGCAGCGAGGCAGGCCAGCATGATGATCTGGAGAGCAGTGGCAGTAGAGCGGCTTCTCGTGACCATGGGATGACGACGATGAGGACGATCTTCTTCATCTTCTTTTGGCGGTTCCGGGGGAAGTTCCGCCTTCTCGGAGGGAATCTCGATCTTGTGAAGTCTATTGATTGGGCGAGAGATGGATCCTCCAGTAGCGAGTCGAACGATGGCAGATCGAGTGTAGTCGTCCTTCGATCCGATGATTTGTCCGAGTCTCCATTGTCCACGATCGAGGTTGTCGTCTTGAATGAGAACGACGTCTCCTTGGCGGGGCTTCGAGGCTTCGGTAGAACGAGGAGTCGGATGAGTCTCCTTGTACCTCTCGTTGAGTGTTGAATGGTACTCTGATCTCCAGCGATTCCAGAAGTCGTTGACGCATTCCAGTGTAGATTTCCAGCCAGATTCCAGTATCTGTTGGCTGGTCTTGATCGGATTCCAGTCGTCATCGATTTCCTTCTCTCCTCGAAGGCGTGGAAGAGATCTCTTGGCCCATGGTCGAGTGAAATCCATAGGGCGAAGAGGAGTGATATCTCCTTCTGACGAGACGTACGATAATGGTCTTGAGTTGACGATGGCCTCCACTTCCTTCAGAATGGTGAGAGTATCGTCGATTCCGTACGTGCTTCTTCCAAGAGTCGAAGAGAGAGCCTTCTTGACAGATCCGATTAGCCTCTCGTAGAGGCCTCCTTCCCACGGAGCTCCAGGTGTGATGAAGTGGAAGTCGATTCCGTTGCTGGAGCAGTAGTCGACGATCGTCGGGTCCGTCGAGGGGTCGAGTACTGTCTTGAGGCACTCGTCGAGGGAAATGTGCGACTTGAAGTTGTCAGCGAGAATGAACTTCGGTGCTCCGTAGATGGAAACGAATCTCCTCAGGGAATTGAGAAGAGTTTTCGTCGTGAGGTCGGTGACGAGATCCAGGTGTACGCTCCGAGAGTTGAGGCAAGTGATGAGGAGAATCCAGTACTTCTCCTTGGCCTGAGTAGTCGTACGGTAGTAGAGGGGTCCAGCCATATCCATGCCGATGAAGGAGTAGGGATGGAGAGGTGGAGCAGTGCGGATCTCCGGATGATCCTTGAAGGGAGGAAGAGTGTAGGGACGAGCCTTGGCCTTCGAGCATTGAGGGCAGAACGAGTTGATGATCTTCTTCACCGAAGTGCGTCCCTTTGGGATCCAGACGAATTCTCGAGTCTTGAGAAGCGTGTGATCCATTCCTCCGTGTGCGATCTGAGCGTGAAGATGGAGTACGTAGAGTCGAGTGACGTGTCCTTCTCGAGGTAGGTACACCAGGTCGGCTCCAGTGCGGGTATGTCTCATCCAGAGACCGGTTGTTGCATCGATGAAGAGGTGCAGAAGCTTCTGCGCGTGTTCCGTCGGAGGGAACTCCTTCTGAGCGAGACGGAAGAGAACGATGCGGCTCCATCTGATGAGCTCCGTCTTCGATGCTCCGAACTTCTCGTGAAGTCTCCGATTGGTGCGAGCAGCGAAGGTGACGATGGACCTTCACGGGCCATTTCGAACGATGCGAAGTGAGAAATTCCGGTCCGTGCCACCAGAGCCATCCGGTGCCATCCTCTGCTTCCTATATCCGCGGGATTCATTTTGCCGTCGATGTGCAGGAACTCCGTAGTAGTGGGGAGTGCCTCGTGGATCTGCTTGATCCTATTCCGAATGAAGACGGGAAGATTCGTCTTCGGCTGAGTGATCCAGTGTAAGCATATGGATGAGTCTGTCCATACGAAGATTCGATGGGGAGAGTCTGCTGCCTGCATGAGTCTGCTCTGCCTTGCCGAGGTAATCATGGTAAGTGGCGCACCACTCCGGACCAGCATTGTAAGGGAAATGCTACCGTTCGAACCGCTCTGACGATGAAGACGAAGAGATGGATGGAAGAGGACGGCGAGGTTCTGATGTGGCATGCCGTTGAAGGGAAGGGAACTGATCAGGGATGGGATTGGACGTTCAATGGGTGCGGATGAGAAGATGGAGGGGGCTTATCTGTCTCATGTTGGATGGAGACAGACCTCCGGGCGGAAAAACCGGTGCTGTGAGTGGTCGACGGAGAGTGGTTGGTCCCAAGTGTAGGTGTCCTTCCACAACAGCTGGATGAATCTCTTCAGAAGCATTGTGACGGGAGCAATGATTCCGAGGATGTCCCAATACGACGCTGAGTAGCGTAGTGTCTTCCGCTTCGTCCAGATTGTAGAGTCGGCTGGTCTCGGGACTCGTGAAAGGCTGTAGCGGTCCGATACGGGATCCCAGTTGATTCCAAGAACCTTGGCCTTCGAGAGATCTTCTACTCCGGTTCCATGTTCTTGAACGAACTCGTTGAAGTTGGCGGAGTTACTGAAGAATTCTCTGATGTTCATTGAAGCGGAGCTGAAGAGATGACGTAGATCGTTGTAGATCTTCTTGCACTCATCCTCCGATTCTGCTCCCATGAAGACGTTGTCGACGTAGATCATTCGACGGACGACATCAGCGTACTCCGAAGGGTTGGAATCCATGTGGTGCAGCAGAGTTCCACTTAGAAGAAAGGGACTGGAGTTCAAACCAAATGGCACTCTGGCGAATCTGAACATCCTGAGGTTGGACTGCGAAGGAGGGAGCGTGGTATCCTTTACCCACAATAGACGAGTGAAGTCGCGGTCATCTTTGTGGAGGCCCACAGAGTGGAAGGCCTTCTCGAGGTCTCCTGAGATGAGTATCGATGGGAGTCGAGTGCGTAGTAGGACTCCGAGTAGATCGGGGACGAGTACTGGTCCACGATGAAGATTGTCGTTGATTGATCCCATTCCTTGAGTATGGCTGCTTCCATCCAGCACCATTCGAAGCTTCGTGGTTGCTGATGACTCCTTGATCACTCCTTGATGAGGTAGGTAGTGGGTCCGGAATTCCGTGTGAAATTCGTCGCGCGGTACCTCCTCGATGATTCCAGCATCGAGTTGATCCTGGAAGATCTGGTCGTACTTCTGGAGAAGACCAGGGTTCTTGCTGAGTTCAGCGTAGTTGGAGTGTAGACGAGCATAAGCCATTTTGTAATTGGAAGGGATGTTCGCAGGATTGTCGATGATGGGAAGGCGCACGTAGTATCTCTTCTCCTTCACATCGTAGGTGATAGTCTTACGAAATTCATCGTAACACTTCGTATCCGAATCCTCCGTGGGTTTCTCGAAGATTCCGAGAGGTTCGAGATTCCATAGACAGGGAATCGGATCTTCCTCCAGATCAGTGTCGATGGGAGGTGATGTCTCCGTCGGCTCCACTATCGAGAGGGTGGCGAGCCTGTTCGTGGAGATATTCTTCTCGATGCTCACGCAGGGTCCGAGTTCAGTGTGGACGATTAGATGGTCAGTGAAGATCTCAGTGCGTAGAGCAGCAGTGAAGAAGAATCGACGAGCGAGATCCATTCCGAGTAGTATCATCGGCTTCGATTGTCGAGGAATGACTACACCATTAGTCTTCTCGGCCCAATCGATTGTCGGGCACAGGAAGTTGGCTGTGCTGAGAGTGATCTTCTCTTGCGTTCCATCCGGAAGACTGATTAGTAGTGGAGAAGTAGTCGTTACTCGGTTGATCGGCTTCTTGCAGTCGAAGATGAAGACCGTCTTCATCTTTTCTTCGAGAATGGGCAGGTTGATTTCCGTAGCGAAATCCTTTGAGACGTAGCTCTTGGTACTCCCAGTGTCTATGAGTAGAGTAACGGGAATCTTCTTGTCGGCATCATCTGGAGATGCGACGAGGACGTCGAGGCAGAGAAGGATTGAGTGTGTCTCGTCTTCTGGATCAGCTGTAGGTGACGTCGTGATGCGGAGAGTGACATCTCCAGTTGGTTCTTCATCATCATAGCACTCTTCGGAATGTACGAAATTCGTGACATTCTTCGGTTTCTTGAAGTGAGCAGATGATGACTGATGACGTGGCTTCTGAGGATGGACAGGCCGAGTGCTGTTCTTGGCAGGATGCTCTTGTCCAGTAGAAAACTTCGGATTCTGAGGCGCTCCAGCGTTGGAATTGCAGACTGCGGTGTGATGTTTTTCTCCGCATTTCTGACAGCGCATTTGATTAGTGCACTCGTGGGTCTTGTGATCGGATTTGAGGCAGTTGAGGCAGAGGCGCTTCTGAACAGCAGCGATTCTTCTATCTCTCCTCGTCTTGTATTGATCACAGTTCTTGACCATATGAACTCCATCGCAGAGGCGGCAATGGAAGAGAGGGTGCGAATTCCGAATGAATTCCTTCTTCTTCGGTGGACGGAAGTTGTCTTCTTGACGACGAGCAGGTTGATTGGATGAAGAATGATGTGCAGCATTCTTGTGAGATGGACGTATAGTGAGTAGTTGCTCAATCCTATCATCATCCACACATTCGCGCATCATGTTGAGTACAGCGAAGACTCCAACCTTCTTCCGTTGAGCTTCCCTCATTATCCGAGTCTGCAGAAACGTAGGCAGTTTGCAGATCATGGTGTTGACGAGGAATTCCGGGCAGTCGATGTCTCCTTCGGGGCAGAGTTGATGGATGAGTTCAGTGAACTCCATGTAGATACGGCGGAGCTGCTTGCCAGATGAATCACAGTCTTGTACTGACTGGAGACGAGTCATCAAGGCATGACGAATGAGTGTGGGGCGATCATACTCCGCATTCAGGATGGACATAGCAGTGTCGTACTCCTGATCGATCTGGGAAAGACCAGATATCAGTTGGAGAGGCTCTCCAGAAAGACAAGACTTGAGCAATGCAAGTTTGTGACATCCTGGGAGAGTGGCATCTCCGAGAAGAGCGAGGAACGAGTCCTTGAAGGGTGGCCACTTCACGAGATCTCCATTGAAGCTGGGCAACTGAGCGCGTCCTACGAGTGCAGATTGCAGGAATAGGGAAGGCGCAATAGTCGCAGCTGATGGGATGGGAGTAGGAGTGTGAACCGGTAGTGACGCAGTCGCTCCACTGTGCTGCTGTCGAGAGGGCGCACGGTGCTCCTGGAGTGTGAGTGACTCGATCCGTTGTGAAGTCTGCGTGATCACTGACGGAGAAAGCGGCGGGATGGTGTCCACCTTCTCCGCTTTGGTGGACTCGATGTGTACCGTAACTGGTAGGTCGTCAGCGGGTGAAGTTCCAGACAGAGACGGAGATCCCGTAGGAGGGATGATTGCACGCACTCCCTCAGCTGAAGCAGAATCTACCGTTGCACAGACTAGTTTGGGAACTGTCTTAGAAGCAGCAGATGGAATTGCCTTGGGAGTGGTCGCTGCGGCCGAACCAGGAGTACAGCCAGCGAGGTCCTCCTGCCTGCGGGTCTGTTCTACGACCGGTTCGGTAGCGACTGCTGTGCTACGAGTGTATGACGAGATGTCATCGGGGATTGAAGGTATGTCCAGTTGTCGAGCGGAAGCTTCAATCGTGAGAGCCGAGTAGAATGTATCGGCTGCATTCAGTGTCTCCACTGCTTCAGTGAGCATGGAGGTGTAGTTTCCGCACTTTGAGAAGTACAGTTGTTGAATTTCCTTCTCCATAGGATCCTCTTCCATTAGTTTCTTCCATGCCTTGTCAGCATCATCCAATTTCGAGTAGACCTTCAGAAGTTCGATTCGAGTATCCTCTAGGTACGTGAGCTCATTAGTCAGAGTCTCATCGTCCATTTGACGGAGATCGTCTCCGTTAATCTTCTTTCTCTCCTCCATGTAGGGTACGGCGAAGTCCAGGCGGCGCTGGAGCACTCGTTTGATCGTCCCTATACGCGTGCGCAATTGTCCAGACATCTTCTAGTGGAAGCGTGGAATGGAAGCCGACAGTGGGCGAGCAGCGCGTAGGAATCTCAGAGATGAAGCAGGAATGGAATGTGCGCGATCAGACGAAGATGCGGCACAGAATGAAGGTACAGTGTGAAATGAAGATAGATGAGCGGCGAAGAGCGGCGAATGAAGAATGAGATGGGAAAGAGGAATCGTCAGAGTGACGATGAAGAGAGGATGAGTAGAGTGAGTACTACTCGCAATCGCAAAATCGCCAATGGATAATGCAAGGCGCGATGAGTTGCGCAGAGACACAAGCAACAGAAGGACGATTGATGGAAAGAACTCAACTTGATCCGATCAGCTTGATATCCTTGTCCGACTGCTGCGTGTAGGTTGTCCTGTTGATTACCGGGTGGTCGCCATGTATTGGATACTCGAACACGGTTATACGGGGATTACCTCAAACTTGGGTAATTAAACCTTTATTATGAGCGGTTACAATATATATGCGAAATAGATATGTAGCACGATGAATATGAGGAACGATTGGTAATGATAACGAGAGAAATGGAAGAAGAGGGGAAGAATGGTCCCTAGTACGAATGAGGAAAGGTGAAGATGAATGAGGAATGAGGGAAGGCACGGATAGCATGAAAGGGTGCGATGAATCATATAGGAAGAGAAAGGTGGAATTAGTACGAGAGCAGAAAGGATGGAAGTAATTGTACGAAATATGAAAGGTATTTACGTCGGTAACGACAGAAATAAAACACACAGAAACAACGATGGACGAAGCTTCGGAGGCGGCATAGTCGGATCTTCTTGGTTGTAGGTTATAGAGACTGCTCGCGTAGAGTTTGTTTCTCGGCGGCTTGCATCCCGCTGTAGGATTCTCAGACTTTTTCAATCCGCGAGTGTAAGTACGCGTAATGAGGGCTATGCCATTTTCACTCGACATCATCAAGATAGGGAAAGTAGGAAAACTACGCATGAACTGGATGAAGAGAGGAGCTTCTTGAAATGGAGAAGATTTTATTCAATGCGAATGAAGAAAATGGAAACTACAATACCATCACGAATCAAGACGATTGATTAGTGAAGTTAGAGAAACAAAATTTGTAATAGTTGTTGGAGACAAACAGAAGATAATATCCAAAAAATAAGAGAATTCGACAATATAAATTCTTAATGAAACCACTCGAAATAAAACACACAGAAACAACGATGGACGAAGCTTCGGAGGCGGCATAGTCGGATCTTCTTGGTTGTAGGTTATAGAGACTGCTCGCGTAGAGTTTGTTTCTCGGCGGCTTGCATCCCGCTGTAGGATTCTCAGACTTTTTCAATCCGCGAGTGTAAGTACGCGTAATGAGGGCTATGCCATTTTCACTCGACATCATCAAGATAGGGAAAGTAGGAAAACTACGCATGAACTGGATGAAGAGAGGAGCTTCTTGAAATGGAGAAGATTTTATTCAATGCGAATGAAGAAAATGGAAACTACAATACCATCACGAATCAAGACGATTGATTAGTGAAGTTAGAGAAACAAAATTTGTAATAGTTGTTGGAGACAAACAGAAGATAATATCCAAAAAATAAGAGAATTCGACAATATAAATTCTTAATGAAACCACTCGAAATAAAACACACAGAAACAACGATGGACGAAGCTTCGGAGGCGGCATAGTCGGATCTTCTTGGTTGTAGGTTATAGAGACTGCTCGCGTAGAGTTTGTTTCTCGGCGGCTTGCATCCCGCTGTAGGATTCTCAGACTTTTTCAATCCGCGAGTGTAAGTACGCGTAATGAGGGCTATGCCATTTTCACTCGACATCATCAAGATAGGGAAAGTAGGAAAACTACGCATGAACTGGATGAAGAGAGGAGCTTCTTGAAATGGAGAAGATTTTATTCAATGCGAATGAAGAAAATGGAAACTACAATACCATCACGAATCAAGACGATTGATTAGTGAAGTTAGAGAAACAAAATTTGTAATAGTTGTTGGAGACAAACAGAAGATAATATCCAAAAAATAAGAGAATTCGACAATATAAATTCTTAATGAAACCACTCGAAATAAAACACACAGAAACAACGATGGACGAAGCTTCGGAGGCGGCATAGTCGGATCTTCTTGGTTGTAGGTTATAGAGACTGCTCGCGTAGAGTTTGTTTCTCGGCGGCTTGCATCCCGCTGTAGGATTCTCAGACTTTTTCAATCCGCGAGTGTAAGTACGCGTAATGAGGGCTATGCCATTTTCACTCGACATCATCAAGATAGGGAAAGTAGGAAAACTACGCATGAACTGGATGAAGAGAGGAGCTTCTTGAAATGGAGAAGATTTTATTCAATGCGAATGAAGAAAATGGAAACTACAATACCATCACGAATCAAGACGATTGATTAGTGAAGTTAGAGTAACAAAATTCGCAATAGTGCCAGAGAATACAATAATATAAATTCTTAATGAAACCACTCGAAATAAAACACATAGAAACAACGATGGACGAAGCTTCGGAGGCGGCATAGTCGGATCTTCTTGGTTGTAGGTTATAGAGACTGCTCGCGTAGAGTTTGTTTCTCGGCGGCTTGCATCCCGCTGTAGGATTCTCAGACTTTTTCAATCCGCGAGTGTAAGTACGCGTAATGAGGGCTATGCCATTTTCACTCGACATCATCAAGATAGGGAAAGTAGGAAAACTACGCATGAACTGGATGAAGAGAGGAGCTTCTTGAAATGGAGAAGATTTTATTCAATGCGAATGAAGAAAATGGAAACTACAATACCATCACGAATCAAGACGATTGATTAGTGAAGTTAGAGAAACAAAATTTGTAATAGTTGTTGGAGACAAACAGAAGATAATATCCAAAAAATAAGAGAATTCGACAATATAAATTCTTAATGAAACCACTCGAAATAAAACACATAGAAACAACGATGGACGAAGCTTCGGAGGCGGCATAGTCGGATCTTCTTGGTTGTAGGTTATAGAGACTGCTCGCGTAGAGTTTGTTTCTCGGCGGCTTGCATCCCGCTGTAGGATTCTCAGACTTTTTCAATCCGCGAGTGTAAGTACGCGTAATGAGGGCTATGCCATTTTCACTCGACATCATCAAGATAGGGAAAGTAGGAAAATTACACATGAACGGGATAAAGAGAGAAGCTTCTTTAAATGGAGAAGATTTTATTCAATGCGAATGAAGAAAATGGAAACTACAATACCATCACGAATCAAGACGATTGATTAGTGAAGTTAGAGTAACAAAATTCGCAATAGTGCCAGAGAATACAATAATATAAATTCTTAATGAAACCACTCGAAATAAAACACATAGAAACAACGATGGACGAAGCTTCGGAGGCGGCATAGTCGGATCTTCTTGGTTGTAGGTTATAGAGACTGCTCGCGTAGAGTTTGTTTCTCGGCGGCTTGCATCCCGCTGTAGGATTCTCAGACTTTTTCAATCCGCGAGTGTAAGTACGCGTAATGAGGGCTATGCCATTTTCACTCGACATCATCAAGATAGGGAAAGTAGGAAAATTACACATGAACGGGATAAAGAGAGAAGCTTCTTTAAATGGAGAAGATTTTATTCAATGCGAATCAAGAAAATGGAAACTGAACAGAAACAGTTAAAGAAACAATTTGTCATAGTTGTTGGAGACTTGGATTCTAAAAATACAGTGCGATGCGTGATGATTTTTATAGTAGTTTTTAATAAACAAAATGGGCCATAATTGTTGGTGTGGAAAGAAAAAGATCCCAAGAAATGAAAAGAAAAAGTATATCCTAAAAATAATTTTAAGAAATAATACAAAGTAGATAATTTCAGTTTCCCCTTTTAGTGGTCTTTTATCGATTAGGAAGTCCCAATATTCTCATTATTTTAATAATGAAGAATTCAAATAATTGCAGTGCTTCACGTTGGTCTAATTTCTGCTGAAAAATAAATGAATAACATAAGTCTCATTATAGATCTCCTTCGCACTCTCTTGATAGAGTGGAGAGACATTTCTTATTATTCACAGGTCGTTTTATGACTGCAGAAAGTTTTGTGTAGTATGTAGTTTTATGTAGTATGTATATTTTCAAACAAGACATTTATTTCCCTTTATGAATAAAGTATATGAATCCGCAAATCATTTGTATCATTGTCGAATTTTCTACAGGTGCATACCAGAACATTCGTAATTCTGTCTGTTTAGACTACGTGGTAAAAGCAAGTAATGTTTTACTGTCCCGCTCGTATTTCTCGGAATAGGTTAGATGGTAACATGTCGACCTCTTGCGTGTATGCCACACTGGGCTGGTTCTTACTCGTCGCTTCCGTAGCGCAGTAGGCAGCGCGTCAGTCTCATAATCTGAAGGTCGTGAGTTCGAGCCTCACCGGGAGCAAGCGTTTTGCCAAATCTTTAGCTGAAGTCTCTTGCCATTTTAGCATTTCTGAAAACCCTTTTCAATAAATTATTATTGTGTCATGCCCTGATTCACAATTCATCCCCTTCTTCATCATCAGTATTGATCATTGGTTTTCTTTTTTTCCCATTTTCATGCATTCTTAGTATAATTTTAGCAATGATACAATAGTTCCAAAGAATCAATAGGATTTTTAAAAATATTTTATATGTTGAGAACGCCGGAAGTACTTAGATCACAACCAAGGTAAAGCAAAAAACGGTTCACGTGGCAAGATGAACTTTGAAACGCCTCGCGACGGCGCTGAGTCAGCGGCAGAGAAAGAATGTAGGGAAGCAGGGAGATTGACTGATGCTGTCAGCCAAAAACAAACGATGGGCCACTCTCATTTTCCAATACTCTCTCGTTTCTCTACCTGAATAAAGATAAGGGGAAGAGAACATTGTTCGAAAAAGAGCGGCCGCTCAAGTGATAAATACCCTCCCATTCCTCCTTCCTTCTCATTATTCCACTGCTTCCATTCTACGCCACTTTTCTCATCGTCAACGTAAACTTCTGAAAATGGTCGAGCCCCCTCCCATGTACCCTTCGCTCACTACCATTGACAAGATTCAATTTCGAGGAGAGGAAACAAAGAAGAAGAAGAGAGGTCTCTTCCTATCGCCGTTCACTTTTTGCATTGAACCCAAGGTAAATGTGGTAAATGTGACTGCCAGAGCAAAGTTTCTTCGTTTCGCATGATAGTTATTCCAAATAATTTGAACTTAAACTATTCAATTCCAGAAATTCGCAACAATCCATGCCTCCTTGGCATTGACATTCTGCACTATCGGCGTTGTTTTTGCGATTCTGGGATTGGTAAGTGGCTCGATTTTAGCATTATTTTGCATTCAGGTAACATTTTTTAAGGAGAATTCTCCTATCAAAAACGTCATTCTTTATTGGTGTTTGCCTACCATTCCTTTTCTTATTTCTGCAATCTTCGGTATCAGAAATAGTCGTCCGAACTTCGTTCTTCTTGCAGCAATTTACATGGTGATTAAAGAATATTTGGCTCTGGTCCGTTTTGGGTGTCCCATCAAAGTTTTCCGGTCCCATAATAGATTCCCGGTCCTTAAAAAGTTTTCTGGACCCCGAATAGTTTCCTGGACCCGGAAATAGTTTTCTGGACCCGAAAATAGTTACCTGGACCCGAAAATAGTTTCCTGGACCCGGAATTAGTTTCCTGGACCCATAGTTTTCTGGACCCGAAAAATAATTAACGGGTTCCCATCATTGTACGTTATGGCATTGTTTTTTTTGCAGAGAAACTTATGAGGTACTAAGCACTAACTATAAAGCATTGAGCCCAAGTCAAAGCAATTACGACGAGCATAAATTGAACTTTGTATTGAATAGCAATTGAAACTTGTAATTGCACTTGGGGAGTGATGGGTCCAGGAAACTATTTCTGGATCCAGGAAACTATTTTCGGGTCCAGAAAACTATTTTCGGGTCCAGGAAACTATTTCCGGGTCCAGGAAAATATCACTGGGACCGGACAACTTTCATGGGGCCGGAAAACTTTGCCGGGTCCAGGAAACTTTGATGGGACACCCAAAACGGACCAGAGCCGAATATTTTATATATTTACTTTGTATTTATTTATTGAGATTGCTTCTTTCGTACTCCTTTTCGTGCCGAGCGCCATATGGATCTGCTGGAACATCCCCTATATCCTTGGCAACAGGGGATCTGATAGAGACTGGGTAAGTTTGGCAAACATTCCGTTTGACAAACATTCCGAACATTAATCTCAAAATTCTGTTCACAGTTTTGTTCACTTCTCTAGCTCTCTTTTTATTTTCTAATTGTTCTAATATTGAGTCAAAAAGGAATCAACTCATTACACAAATTATCGTTCATTCTCAGACAATTCTTGGTACTGTTCTCCTTATCGGCATTATGACTCCCATTCTCCTCTACATTTCGCATTCTGCCCGAGTGTATCTGAGGGCTTACTATGATATTCGAGACGAGACAACGGAAAGGAATGCGGGAGAGATTAAACTACCACTGGTTTAAGATTATTGAATGCATAATTATAATTTCGAGCTTTCCAGTGATTGACTTTCCATTTAGTCAAATGCAAACCAAATTTCTATTCAACAATCGATAAACATTCCGCTACGATGACTCAGTGATTATGATATCGCATCATACACATTGCATTCCTTCAGAATCATCATCTGAGAACACATGTTGTATAATAGCATTGCTCATAAAATGAGTGTGTTCAAAATGTGAATGATGAAGCCCCCTCAACGAACTTCACATGCCTCAATCATTTTCGAAGTAAACTTTTCCGCACAAAGGGGTAAATGGAGAGATGTCGATTGTTCTAACAATAATAATAGAGCTTGTCAATTACATTGAATGAAAATATTGATGGGGTGATTTTTTTCAATTTCTGAACTAGTACGGGAACTAAGAACGGGATCTCTGAAATAAACTATTCAATATCGTGAAAAAATGGTCTCTTCACCACACATAAGCTCGAGCCTGCTTAAGACAAAAAAAAGTTCTTTCAAAAATGAGAGAGCCTGAATTAAATCCAAATATTTCTTCACCAACACATTCCATGACTAATTCAAAGAAGATCGTTCATTAAGGTAAGCTGTTCTTTTGTGAATCATCAAGGAAAAGGAGACGAAGAAAAGAAGCCTAATTTTCGCCAGTGAAATCGGGGAAAAGTCATCCGTATGGCATGATTAATCATTGTCTACATATTTCTTCTTCCTTTGTCTGCTTTCGATCCTGGAAAAAACGAAAAATCTTGGAAAAGACATCTCTGACCAATAGAAATCGATAAACTAAGTGGGTTTTCAATGTTTATTAAAATTTATAGACGAATCACCGAATAAAGATCGAGAATCAGCGATCGCCGACTCTTGAATATTCCGAAGAGACCACATAAATTTCGTGAGAGCAGATCGGCAGAAAGTGAAGTTCAAAAAAATATGCACTTTACATTTTATTTTGCACCATTCTCATTTACTTTTTAATCTCATTAACTTTATTAATATTACCTCATTTCCCTACACTCTTCAAACTATAAAAGAGTCTCTCTTCCCTCTCTCCTTCATTCTCGTCCTCTTCGCTTATTCTGAGTGGTCAACTCCGCTCTCCTCCGCCGATTCAGAGGTAATTTCACCTATACATAGCCTGATAGAAGCATTTTGGTTTTGTCACTATCGAATCCACGATCATGGTTGGCTTATTTTGGGTACTGTGAATGTCAGTTTCGCAACGTTACAGTACCACCGTGAAATTCGAATCATGTTCTATTATTACCACTACAACTTTGAGGATGCGTCTTTACACGATACTTCTTTTGTTCTGCAATCTTCTGGCTGCTAAAGGTATCGTGATTCAAGAGAAGTGTGCACTGTATTATTGTCATTCAGTTGATAAAAAATGTGACTTTATCGGAGGAGGATCGGTACGGTGACAACACTCTCTAATTATGATTGCTCTAGAATGTTTCATTCGCCGAATCGTTCATTCAATTGGAGAAATGAAGGAATTATTTGTTACTTTCATTGATTTTAATTTCAGTTTCAATACGATAAAACGAAGACACTGAAATGTTTTCACACTCTTTCTGACACCTCTATGATGATACGTATCGTCACCAAAGTTGGGTTAAAATGGTATAAATTTCAATCGTATGGTGGTAAACAGATGGGTTAGGTAGTCGGGCAAAATATATTTAAATTTTTATTCATTTACTAACGAGGATACTTGATATGACTACTTTAACCATTTAGAATTTGTTCAATATCGTAATTTGACCTTCTTCCCAGGGTCTATTCTCCACTCTATACTTCGATCACGTGTGATGAAGTCAATGGTTGGACGAGTGATTCAAATTCTCTAAAGATAGCTGAAGCTTTGCCTCCGATCAATGTAACCTGTGTTAAATGTATGTAGTTGTTATTTTTTGCGAGAAGTGGTTTTGCATATTTTCAGTCAAAATGTATAAGAGGTTGTGCTCCTTTACAGATTGCGCTTTTAACGGCGATGAAGTAATTAGAGAAAGGAAAGGAATTAATGATTTTGAAGTGCGATTCAATCTATAGTGAGTGGGACAGATAATTTTCACTTACACTTTTTTATATTCTAGCTGAACTACCAATGTTCACTTGATATAGCTAATTTGAAAAGCAATTTACTTCAAAAAATAGATTATATAAATGCCAATGCTGCGATTGCGGAGTCAAATCCTCTGTTTCAGCTTCCGTCAAATGGCCATAAAAAATACAAAATGCGATGAGAGCGGGAAATGGACATTGACGGCTGAGGATGGATTCGAATTTATAGCAACCGAATTACCTGTCAAGTTTGAGTGCAGACCAAGTAAGTTTACGAGGTTGACCTGTCTGAAGACGATATCGTACTCCTTTCAGAAAAATGTTACATTCCGAAAATCGAAGGGGTGAGCCTTATTACATGTTGACAAACAGAACTGGCACTCTTTCCTAGCTTTTCTGCTCTTTCAGAGTAATATGTGCAACACAGAAATAGGCAATGGAAATGCTCTATTGGGATTTTTTGAAAATAATTGTAGAGCGATGTTCAGACTCTCCACGATAAGGCTGAGAATTCGTTGGTGTGTGCTCCCACGAACAATTCTCTCATGGCGATTTCGTATGATTAATGAAAAATGATTCGCGAAATCGAAATAATTAATTCAGAATCAACGGAAGTTTTTTGTTTTCATCAATAAAATGTTCTGAGGAAATGGGATGGGTCGGCATAGCTTCGAATAGCTTCGACTACAGGATTGATATTGCTGATGCTTCATTATCTTTGAGCTTCACTTGCGTTGAATGTAACATACACACGTTTTTTTTAAAAGCTTTCGTTATTTTTGCAGATTGCAAAGCACTTGGCGTAAACGTGGATATCACGGTGGCTGACCCGCATCACATTTCACTCAAGTGCGCCAGTAACAGCTCTGTGATGTTGTGAGGTTCAAAATCCGACAAGAAATCAACCCATGATTCAGCCACAACGAGAAATATACTGAATTAAAGAATGCGACTTGCGACATAGATGGATGGATGTCAAATGAAGAGAATAAGGAAAAAAGGAAGGCATTGGAAAATCGGCACAATATGGTCGATACCTTTAAATGCAGGGATGGTGAGCTGAAGAAAACATTGTGATTGTAATGGGTAGAATTATAGATGGTAAAATGCAATTTATCGTAGGGCCAGTCATGAGAAATTGGACGAAAAGAAGAGACAATTACTCGCATTTCGAAATTTAGTGAGAGAAGATCAGTAATCATATTTCCTCTCTCTCCTTCGCACTGAGAAGAGAAAAGGGGGGGGGGGTTGACACTCTAGATCTTTGGTGGAGGATCTCTTGAAATCAATATAAAATGCCGTTTGCGAAAAAGTCTGACAAATTCGGAGGATTTGGCACAGTTTAAAAACTCGCTTCTCTGAAACAATGTGTTGTGGGGTTCTCATGGATACTGATGACGATGGGTATATTAATTTCTCACGTTGTGTCCTCACTGGCTACAGACGACGTCACGTCGAAATTAGTTTTGCCTCATTTTTTGAGGAATTTTTTGAGGATATTATGAACATGCGCCTTGGGTGATATTCCATGCTGATCACGTCTCATTTTAAATTGATTTTGTAAAATGAAAATGTTGACAGATTGAAAAGTGTTCAGGAAGTTCGGGGTGGCTGGCATAGATCGGCCCGGAATTCCGTAAGAATTCGAAATATATTTTCATTTTATTCTCCTGCGTGCACCTATGAATTTTTGCTCAACATAGTGAAGCGCCTTGTAAGTAAATTCTCCGATCATGTGTTTGCTGTGTTTGAACTCGAATCACTCCTTCCTATTGATCCCTTTACTCCTCCATTTCCATCTCCGCTGTGTCTTCCTTCCCCTAGTTTCTTGCCGGTCGGATGGGCATTCCGGTCAGTTATACGTTAGCCTCCCTGAACACTTTACAGTCTGTCAAAGTTTCCATTTTACAAAATCATTTTTAAACTTAGTGAAAAAGGCGTGAAAAAACATGGAATTTGACTCCACTGGGCATACCTAATATCCAAGTCATATCGGGTCCAAGTCATATCGGGGTTCTCGAGGGTGCAGATGAAGATGAAGCTCAAACGGGCTATTCTAGAGAGTAATACCAAAAGCTGGAACGGTGGTCACCGCGATTTTTAGTAATATTATTTGCAGATTGCATCCCAAACGAAGTGTCGGACGATGTTTCGCTTAGGCTGGCTTATGTTAAGATAGGACCAGCGAAAGTTAACTATGAGTGCAGATATCCTCGTCAAATCCGGTAACAACGGGCTCTCATTTGCTGTACCAACTCCGATTTAGGTTGAACGGTGTTGTCGTTGATGGTATGTTATATTGCAATTCTGAGGAAGGCTATACTGGATTTATGGAACAGCTGGCCGGGCCAAACGATGTTGTCACATTGGACTGTGATCCTGGTAAGTTTTTAAACTGTGTATTCAACGATGCAAATATATTAGATGAAACATATGTATATCTAAATGAGTGGTTGAAAATTAGCTTTTTGAAAATTAACGATTCCGGAAAGCGGAAATTTGGACAGAATTTATTTGTGCGCTCGATTGCAGAGCCTACGACCACCAGCACTACCGCCACTATCGCCCCTGTCACGAACGTCGCCGATCAGCGAAAGGTGTGCATAATATCATTAACCATATCTCCATTTTATTCGATTTTTCTGCCATTCGAAAAGTCTGAATAGACATAGATACAAAAGCGAGTTTATAAATATCCGTAATAAATTCCTTTCTAGAGTTTCAACGTCGTCATTCTACTTGTCGTGCTAGTTGTTAGTTTAAACACTAAATATGATTTTGAATTTATTATCTTTAGCCTTTGAATCTCTAGAAGACGACGTCAAATAAGAACGATAGTCCATGCAAATTCTCTTCGAGATAAATGTATTCCACAAACAAAAAGAGAATGCTTGTTCATTCATCAGCGAAACTATTCTTAATATTTTGTAATAGTGCCTCTGAGGGAAACAGGGATGGAAAACTATTCCATCATCGTGTCCCCCACGGGACTGATCCACGAGAGAACTTTCACAACATCTTTTTTCTCTTTGGTATCGCAACTTGAAGGATGTTCAGAATGAGAATCACAGATTCTATCTCAGTACTTTTCAAACTAGTAACCATCTTCCAATCATTTTAAGCATTCGTCCTGACATTTTCGTGAACAACCAATAAGAATTCGGTTCACGTGGCGAAATGAACTTTCAAACTCCTTGTGACGGCTGAGTCAGCGTTAGAGAAAGAAGAGAAGAAGACACAGAGATTGACCGATGCTGTCATCGAAAAAAAGCGATGGATGCCTCTCTCATTTCATAATACTCTCTCGTTTCTCTGCCAGACTAGGTTAGTATGATAGATGAGAACATTGCTCAAAAACGAGCGGCCGCTCAAGTCATAAATACCCTTCCATTCCTCCTTCTTCTCATTATTCCATCTCGCTTCCATTCTACATCACTTTTCCCAACGGAAATGGTCGAACCCCCTCCCGCCTACTCCTCTCAAACTACCATTGACAAGATTCAATTAAGAGGAGAGGATAAGAAGAAAAAGAGAGGTCTCTTCCTATCGCCGTTCACGTTTTGCATTGCGCCAAAGGTTTGTTGAATTTATATTATTAGAATCCCTCGCTCCGGAAGATGGAATGAGAAAAAATCTTCACTTATTGGTCCTTGAATCCAAATAAATTTAAATTCAAACGTATTCAAATGCAGACGTTCGCTACAATCCATGCTTCCATATCATTCTTATTCTGCACTATCGGCATTGTTTATGCTACAATTGGAGAGGTGGTTTTATTTTATCATGCTTTTCAGTACTGTTGCTCCAAAAATTTAAATCGTTTCTAATATAGTGAACATTCAAGCCCTTTGGTGAATATCTCATTCTCGTCTGTTGTGCACCGTTCATTCCATTCTTTCTTTCGGCACTTATTGGCATAAGAAAAAATCGTCAGAACTTTGTCCTTCTTGCAGCTTTCTACATGGTAATTAATATTTTATTAACTGTTCAAATTATTAATAAATTAAGATTGTATCTTTCGTTATCATGTTCGTTCCTACCGTCATCTGGGTCTGCATAAATATTCCCTACATGCACAGCACTAATGCAGAGGCAAGAGCCTATGTGAGTCAAATGGGTAATGAAAATGCTGATATCCGTTTTTACACTCTGCTTGTTCTCTCGGCTACGCGTGGAATAGTAACTTGACTCAAACATCCCTAACATTTCACGACACGATTTCAATCAATTCATAAATGTTATTTCAGTCGAGGATTTTAACCATTCCTGTTATCGTCTTCATGACTCCTTTTCTTCTCTTCATTTCGCATGCTGCACGAGTGTATCTCAGGGTTTACTATGATATCCGAGATGAGAGAAAGGAAAGGAATGCGGGAGAGATTAAACTTCCTCTGGTTTAAAATTATTGACGTCATAATTATAATTTCGAGTTTTTTTCAGTGATTGAATTACCTTTTGTTCAAAATGTTAGAGATCTCGAGTATTACAAGTGCAAACCAAATTTCTATTCAACAGTCGATAAACATTCCGATACGATGACTCAGTGATATCGCATCTTACACATTCCGTGCCAACAGAATCTTCATCTGAGAACATGTGTTGTATTGCTCATAAAATGAGTGGGTTAAAAATGCCAATTTCAATTGAGAAGCCAAGCCACTACACAGCATTCTAGACCGACAGAAAAGGGTTGAAGTCGAACTGCAAACTTCAACTATAAAATGTTTCTGAAACTTATTCCGATCACTCTGAATGAGACCGAGCAGTTGACATGTACATATATAAGTTTCACAAACGTTTCATACCTCGAAGAAATTATTGTTTGGATTGAGCGGGAATTTGCAGTTCTTTTGTGTCGTGATTTTGGTGCGAAATTTGCATCCATTGTTCACTCTTATCTGGTGAGAGCAAAGGGACTC
Organism: Pristionchus arcanus; assembly: GCA_900490705.1. Taxonomy (NCBI): domain Eukaryota; kingdom Metazoa; phylum Nematoda; class Chromadorea; order Rhabditida; family Neodiplogasteridae; genus Pristionchus; species Pristionchus arcanus. The sequence goes on from LS485353.1 coordinate 23,085, forward strand.
AGAATGCTGTGACTATTCACATGACTTGTGTCTCTGTGGAAGTGTGTGTTGAATGAAGAAGCATCGGCTGAAAATAATTATCAGCTGTCATGTTTTCTCTAACCATCAATGAAATTGGCTGTTATAGTGCACGTGAACAGTAATACTGAATAAAACTGATCAATATCGAGAAAAAAATGTCTACACTATCTACACATAATTTCTCTCCGGTCATAGACAACAAGAGTTCATACAAAACTAGCCAGCTACGCTCGCTTCGCTCGCTCGCTGGCTAGATGTCGCCGGGTTATCCCAGTCATCTGCATGCGCTTCGCATCGCCGGGTTATCCCGGTAATATGCGAACGCTTCGCAAACGCTTACCAGTAATTTGCAAACGTACTTAGTGGCTA
>LS485353.1:23915-39525 GCA_900490705.1 Pristionchus arcanus
CGAAAAATAAGTTTTGTAAACAAGTATTTCGTCATATTGCATAGTGATGACGAAATTGATTATCGATTTTTTGAAAAATTTAATTACGAGAAGTTTGATGCCGAGCACGATCGATTTGGTTGAGTTTCCGGCGAAAACGGCGCAATAAAAAACGGTATATTGCATCATCATTACGCAATATTGCATAGTGATGACGAAATTAATTATCGATTTTTTGAAAATTTTGATAACGAGTGATTTGGTGCCATGCACGATCGATTTGGTTCAGTTTCCGGTGAGAACGGTGAAGAAAACGGATTATTGCATAATGATGACGAAATCAATTATCGATTTTTTTTTTGAAATTTTTTTCATGAGAAGTCTAATGGTGAAGATCTTAGGGCTGTAGGATGAGTTTGAAGCGAGTTCTGAGCAAAAAAAGTTGAGCGTGACAGACAAAGTTACATAGTTAGGTACGGATGGACAGACAGACACTGTGACATTATAGTACTGAAGAATTGAGAGAGTCTTGAGAGAGACAATTAATTGAATTCAGATATTTCTTCACCAATGCTTGCCATGACTCATCCAAGAAAGTTCATTAAGAAAAGCTGTTTTTGAATCATCAAGAAAAAAGGGGAAAAGGAAAAGGGGAAAATTTTAGCGAGTGAAATCGGGGAATAGTGCATCCTTACAATGACATGAATCATCAATGTCTGTATATTTCTTCTTCCTTTGTCTGATGTCTATTCTAAATTATTCATAACACATCTCTGGTCAATCGCGAATCGCCGTGTATCTCCGGTCGCTGGCTTACCTTTTTTTCCTTTGTCTAACTTACCGCATAGATTAGTGTTGCACTCACACAAAAAAATTAACATTTATAAATTCAAAAGGTTTTTTTCACGGTATGGGAAAATTGAAAAATTAAAGGATTCAATGTGTCTTCGCTTCCTCTTCGGTTGTCTTGCTGGTTATTGTCATTATCCTCATTATTTATGTTTTATATGATTATTTTTTAATAATAAACTAAATTATTTATCTATAAGGATAAATATTTCAGATCATAACCATGAAGAGACGAGTGGGAAAAGACGAAATTGAGACGAATATGAATACGGAGGGAAGAATGGAGAAGTGTCGTAGAGGGTCAATATTTTTGCATTTTAGTTGCTTTTGCATGGTTTTTGGTCTTAATATTTGTATTAATTTTTAAACAATGAATTTAGCAACAACAGAACTCGAAATGAGATCGGCTGTGAGGATCGATAGAAGACGATGTAACAAAATACAATATTTCTTCATTTTTGTAGTTGTAAAATATTCGCAACTAGTGTGTGGGAACCTAGGGCTTTTCACGCTGAGACTCATTTGAAAAATATCAAGATCTCATCTTCAGATTTACAGCACAATTAATATTATGCACACTGTGAAGATTAAAGAGTTTGCCATTCTTAATGACGTTTTTCGATCTGATAAAAGTCAATGCACAACTCCAATGCGCCATAGTTTAGATAATGACGATTCATTTAGATTTTTTATCGCGTTCATAGTTCATCTCACGGTTTTCCAGTGAATCCATCTTTGCAGCAGAGAGTTTTATAACCACTGCCTAAGCAGATTCTGAAAAAAATCTTAATAGTCAAACAAATTTCAGGAAAGGATTCTGCCTAGTTTGAGTAGAATCATAACACAAAACAATTATCGTTGAATAATTTCAATGAAAATTTCCGAAGGTGAATAATGCAATATTTTCTAAAAATGGAGTTAAAATGAGTGAAAAAGTGTCCGGTTTTTCTTAAAAACATACATCCAACAACCGAACTGCGAATTAGATATAAACTTTTTTTTCGAACGTACTCTCCGAACGGTGTGTAGATGTAACGTGGCTCCTTTTTGGACCCTACTATGGTGATGTTTTGTCCATCCTCGATTATATGAGTGATTTCATGCCATCCAGATTCGCATTCGTTACGGAAGAACAGGAAACAATACGGAGATGTTCCGAGCCATTTGCACGGCTAAAGATCAAATACCAAGGGTTAAAGATCAAAGATCAAAGATCATACTGGAATCAATGATCGAAAATGGAACGCTCACTTACACGCTCCTCTTCGGCATTGACAATAAGGGATAAGAGGAGGATGATGAAGACTAAAATGTAATAGATCAAAATAAATTGTGAAAACATCTGACGAACCTTTCATGCTTGACTGACAAACAACTGCATTGAACGTTAAGATGCGCTCCTTTTAAGCGAGAATTATTTCCCACATGAATTTCAGTTTTGCAAGATGAGATTTTTAAAAAAAGAGGTGTAATTTTCCAATCATGTGAACACAGTGTTGGAATTGTGAAAAAAAAAGAAATAGGCGATACTGTTTTGTTCCAAGAAAATATGATTAAGAGTCAACGCATGCAATATCATCATCATTATATAATATAGATTTTAAAATTTTCGATACAAATTTTAATTTTTTTCTCAAATACTTGGACAATTCGGAAGAATTACTGAACTTCCAGCTCATCGTCAGTTCTCATTGCCCATTTCCCGCTGAGATCGCACTTTGCAAATATTATGGCCATTTGACGGTAGCTGAAATACTTAAAATATCATTAACATTCCCCAGTCAAATATTCTCCCAATAACCCATACCGCATTACTCCGTGCAGTTAATTGAAGAAGCTTTCGAAGATTTTCGAAGTAAATATCAAAAATATAAAGAGCACCTTTCTCGAACGTTATAAATATCACTGTCCCCATATTGTCAGTTCTCCGTTTTTTGTGCGACAGAAAGCTCTTAGCTGCTTTTCCATCATTCATTCTGCATAGTTCATAATAGGCTCCTTTCACCGATAATGATCTGATTCTCTCGCTTTATCATGATCTCTCGCTGCTCTGACTGGTGAGAGATCATAGAGAACTGAGACAGGTGATTGTTTCGTCGTTTCCGCGGTCTAAAATGGCTGGCCCAGCTGAGGTTCCCGCCCCTCTTTCTCCTGAGATTCATTCCATCTTCTCCCTTTCATTCTTGTGTCTGTCCTTTGATCGCTAGCAATGGTAAACATCGACAAGGTTAGTGTAGGGTGATGACACAATTTTCTTTATCATCGGGAGCCTCTAAACTAGCAACAACTTTAGTCAACACGAAGGCGTTGTGATAGCCGGAGAGTTCAAGCATTGCAGATGGCACCTAGCCGCTTCTCAATTACGGTCCTACTCGTTATGCGCGCGACTTTGGTTGCTGCGGATTCGGTATATTGATTACTGTATTCGAATACTCTAGTTCATCAAATTACGGTATCCGGATAGTACAGTAATCATGGCATCAACCTCCATATCTGGTTCGGGTAATTGAATGAGGAACAAATCAACATTACAGGGATCTTCTCACTTGCCTGCTGATGCTCATCAGGTCAGTTTGAAGTTATTCTTTCATACCAACCCAACAATAAGAAGTACGATCCTTCCTTTTGATTCTGTGCATGTAAAATGAAGAGAAAACCTCTATGCAACCTTATTCGCGGGAACATTCTCAAGCATTCTTTCCAAATATGAATGTGCTCGAACGGACCGCGAGCTGTAATGGGCACCTTTCGCCTTCGGACCATCCGTTTTCTCACACACTCCCCGTTGTGAATCCGTCCATTCCGTAGGAACGCATGACTAAATGATTGTCATGGGGTTCAGTCAGAACTATGATAGCTTCGGCAGTCCAGCGGAGCACGGAGGAGAATTGGTAAACCAATGGAGAGATTCTGATTGGTCGTCGAAGGCCATCAAGAATCCCTAGCGCTTCCTGAACACTTTGCATGATGTCCCGATATAGCTGGAGATAAAGTTAGGTACTGGGAAAATTTTTGCCCAAGGCTAAGCTTTTTTGTATGGAGCTTCCAGTACACATTACCTCTTTCCAATGAATATTTATGTTTGCAGAATCACACACAGAATCAAGCCCGATTTGTGTACGCCCACGCCATATTCATCACACGTCCCGTAGAACCCCCGGTCGAATTCCCTGCGTGCGACGCCGACGACGACGATTACCAAACGTCGTGCACACACGACACCACCACCATCATGCTGCTGCACTTGCAGTGCCTTTGTGCAATGGGGAAGGCGCTGACGGAATGCGTGATGATGTGTATGGCGATCGTGCAAGCAATTAAGATATTTGGTAAGGAAGTTTAAGATTTGACCTACATTGTTCTTGATTACCATGCTTGACATGCGTTAATCACCATTGTACAGAATTGACGCATTCTTCGGAGAAATATTTGTACTTCTTTTACAATTCTTGTAAAAACGCATTTATTTGTTTATTAATAAATGTAAATTATATCATAATAAAGATGATTATAATGCAACAAGAATGCGTGATGATGTGTATAGCGATCGTGCAAGCGATAACGAACATTTTCTTAGTAAAATTAAGAAGGTTTTTTTCAACAGGATTTCCCTTTCGTTTTCCACTCATTTCTTGCTCCAAACTCTCGCTTTCGCTCACTAATCTTGATCTCACAAGACAAAAAGGGGGAAAGAGAAAGGGGGAAATAAGCGATGAAAGAGAGGGAATGAAAAGACACTGCGCGCCCTAAGAGGGCTTCCATACCTGATCCGGATGGGAGCAATGCCGGTAAGAGAAAATGAGAGATAAAGGCGAATGAAGAGACTGCAGAGATGGGGAAGAGGAAAGGGAAGGGAGAGGATCGGGTAAGGGGATTGGCTGCGGGTGCTGTGCCAAATCCGCCTCTCCTCGAGACTATGCGGCCAGAACGGACAAATTTTCCGTATTTTCTTTTTTTAAAGCCTAAATATAGGATTTTTTCCTTTATCGTGCATTCTATTCTTCACCATAACCGTTAATATGCATAATAATCTAATTGGGATGTGGGCGGTTGAAGTGAACCGAAAAGCACTAAATTAATCTCACGAATCGTGAATTCACTTCATTTTTTATTCTCACTTGCATACTGTCGAATGGACCGTTCTCATCTTTCTTTCTTTTTGGTTTTACGTAATATTTTTCCTATCACTGTTATTGTCTACTCGTGTTGGATCCAGGTCCAAATAATAGAGAAAAATCGTCGATTAATCCCATCCCCCTGCTCCAGCTATTCCACCTTATTAATGTAGCTTTCGGTTTCGTTGCGGGCGTAGATAAATTATTATATTCAATCTATTCAATTCTCAGGAACGATGCGGTTGCTGCTAGCACTTTCATTGTTACCTGCAATGTCGATAGCCTCATTTTGCGGAGAGAACGGTGTGCCTTTCTCACTGGAGGTTCTGCCGAATGGTGAGTGATGATTAGGAATGAATTTTCCAATTGGGTGATTTTCTTAATGCAAAAATGCAAAAAAATCTTTGTCGTTGCTGCATTACAGATCCTATCCCATTTGATTCAAACTACTAAAAATATCTCGTAGTGAATGAAACAAATTCCATGCAGGCAGTCCGGTGCTCGGATGCGCTCAGCCCTCGTGCATTGCTCTGTCGGAGGGCGAGGATGATTCGATATTCGAGGCAAGCCATCACAATTATATCTGAATTCAACGCGATCCATCCTCAATCGATTTCATTTTTCCCCGGCGTTGCACTGCTCACAATACTTGAATTTGTGATAGTCCACGAGAAATCGCGTTCATTTTGCGGCAGACGATTTAAAGTTGTTAGGCATTTTCCTCGCTAGGGCGGGCTCTGCCACCCCAAGCCAATTCAAATTCAACGTTCAGTCTGTAAAGTGACATATTCGAATAAACGACCAATTACAGGCCGACACGGCAGGCAACTTTGATGGCTACTTCAGGGACGAGGAACGTACGAGTCATCTACAGGCGAACAAGTTCAAAGCCGTTAGTTTTTCAAGTTAATCTGATTAAATCAATCGCTGAACATTTCACTAAAATGTGTGAATTTTGTACACAAACGATGGTAAGATGTTTTCGAGATTTGGTCACGTTAATGGTTTTTTCAGAACTGTTCGGGCAAATTCGATTCCGCAACGTGCCCGAAGAAGAACCAGTGGGTGGGCGGCATCGACTTCGTCAGCGATCTGAAAGCAGCGTAAGACCATTTTCCATTTTCAATCCAATTTCTGCTTTTTGGCAGATCATTAGACTGTCTCGATATGACTATGAATACGCTTTGCTGGGCACTTACGAAATCGTAGAAGATGGGGATGAATGCCCGCCTTTCAGCCTTACCCTGCAGTGCTGCACCTTCGAGGGTCTCCGATTCTCGCAGGATGTGGGAGTGACAACGATCGCGCCTGGAGAGGCTGTGACCGGAGGAGAGGTAGGTATTTTTGAGAAAAATAATTATTTTAAGATTGGTCAAGTCACATGGCTCATGGGTAGCAAAGTAAACGCACATTGATACAAGAGTGGATTTTTTGAGTTGATTGGCTACTAGACATCAGTCTTTGGTTGACCTTAGAAAAATGAAAACAACTTCGGAAAAACGATGTCAATTAACGTTTGTGATTATCTGATTATTTTTCAGGTGATCCGTGAGGGTCGTCAGATCTCCTTTGACGTCATCGCCAACGTAAGGAAGGTGCAGGACCCTGCTGATAGTAACAGGTATGTCTAACACTTGAGATACCAATTCTAATACCCAATTGACTGACTTTGTGGTCGCTCATTTCCACAGAAAATGAGGAATGTACGTCAAATTATTTACCAATATCTCAATTAATTGATTTTTTCTCGTGATTTTAGATATTGAATTGGTAACACTATCTATTTATCTTCATTTCTCACCCTTTCTTATATTGGTACGTAGTCTATGTTTTTGCTCGAATCCACAGCTTTATCAGCGTAGTTAATACTAGCAATCAATACCGCCACAAGCGCCGTTGGCTTCCCTCCGTTCATTACGCTCATGGAACTAGGTCAATTTCGAGCAGCAGCTCTCACTTTTCCCTCCTTCGCTTTCCCTTTTCCCCGATAGAGAGAAACAATAGGCTCAACTAGCTAGTGCGAACCGCTTTCGCTTGCTGGGGAGAAAGGGAAAGCTCTCGTAGGAATAATATTTATCGGATTTCTCTTGGCATCAACAGCAGTTGAAACTTATGATGGAATTCAACAATGTGATGGTCAGAGAAATGTCATAATCATTCAACATATCGCATTATTTCTTTATTGACGATAAAGACGGACGAATAATTCTGAAAATCCTCTTCAGAATTCTCTATGAAGTGACGGTTCGTCGCATGAACTGCCTGCCAGATCCGGGCGAGCTACACGTGCCTTGTGAGTGCATTATGAGCCCGTTTTCAAAGAGAAAAAGTTTGTCAAGTCTCACATCTTCTGATCTTCTCTAGGGTACTTGTTTTCGAAATCTATCCATTTTTATTATCAATCTCACCTTTCGTGGAACAGTCATAGCGCGGCCCACATCGATTGGGGAGATTTTTTTTATCCGACCAGGAAGTGCATAAAAAACCAAAAACAAATTATTCTCAAAACCGGCTCAGTTGCAGTCGACGAGGACATTGGGGAGGAGGTTCAGAGAGTGCTCGGCAACGATGATAATCGCGCCCCATTGGACCGTCCCGAGGATGTCCCGAAAGCGCCTGAGGTGAGATTTGTTAAATATTAGTATCTATGGGTGCCTAAGGTTGTAGGAATGGCAACGGTACTAGCTCACTAATATAATACTATAGATAGAAGGGAATCTCGAATCTTCAATCTAGAGAACAAATGGCACGCCACGGCTCGATCTTTCATGTCAATTTAGTAGTATTTTCTAAATTATTTTCGGATATCTTTGACAGCCTATGATAGGCAATATTTGAGGCCCCGCCCGCCCCTCAGGAGGCACCCGAGCTCATCCAGGAAATTCCTGCAGGACCTCCACAGGGAGGAGATGGAGAGGAGGCTGTGCAGGTTAGAATATTTTTAATTAATAATTAATATTTAAAAAAATATTATAATAATTAATATTTTTTTTGTATTTCTGGAGAGTAATTCGTAACTAACAATAAACATTTTTCGTTGGCAAATTTCCAATAAATTAGCCGTTCTACCCCTCTTATTTTCCATTCACTACGTTTCGTGCGGCCTTTCCAGTTCTGAATAACACTACCATTCTGAATAACAGTAATGATCCAATATGTAAACTCAAGAATAATATTTGCAGGTGCAGCCCGAGCTCCCTCAGGAGATCATAGCTCCCGTTGAGGAGGAGAGAAAGGAGGTAGGCTATCTGGCAAAAGATTGTCATTTTCTTTCTTTTGTGGAATTATATATCTGAACGCAACTGCCGTAGAGTTGTGCGGAGAGATACAATAATATTTCATTTGAGATTGTGGCGAATCCGAACAAAAACTTCTTCGTGCATAAGAAGGAGAGGCAGAAGTGAGATTTTCCAATATTATTTTTGAAAATGGATAAAATATGGGCTTCGATTGAATCATTCGCACTTCGCTCTCTTACAATTAGAATATTAAAATACAGCTCAAATCGTCATAATCAGGTAACTTTCATAGACGATTTTTTCCGTGAACTTTAGCAGTTTGGAAGAGGGTCAACATTTGCATTCGGAATCTTAATAGAATTTAGCAGATATGTTTTGCGTTAATATTTGCCCATTCCAGCCAGCCCACCTTCGGCGCGCCCACCTTCGATCCCTCCGTGGAGGCAGGAGCGACGAGAGTGCACCCTCGCTTCGTCGAGGAGAGACCGCCCAGCGAGTACTCCACCACACAGCCGCCGCCGACGGTGAGTATATCTCCATGTTCTAATATTTCACGCACTCTCATGCTAGCTCGAGTACCAAGATACGATGTGTATCTGGTTGCAGCACTTCGACTACTGCGATAAAAATTATTTTTGTGTCGAAGGAGAACATATATATTTCTGCACATTAGATCACATCAAATATAGGATGAGTCGATCACAATTTTTTTCTCAAATATTAAAATCAAACGTTCAGATCTCAACCACCACCACCACCCTTCCTCCCCCGACGACGGTCGAGATCGAGCCGGTCGTTACTGAGGAAGTGCCCGCAGACTATGACCCGGAAACGGTCCCAGCGCCGAAAGTGCGCACTTATTTCTGAGCTTGCCACGAAGGCGCGCGATTATTTCTACACTCAATCTGATGAATAACAACTGTCAGTGCAGCAGATTACTTGTTTAACGACAAGCAAAAAGCGCTGAAAGGTCTTTATAAAGAATAAACGGACCTGGCAGGCAGACCTTTTTCAGGATAGACCCATAATTACGCGTTGATTTTTTCTGAATGATGGTAATATTCGCAGATAGTCGACCCGGCCAAGAGGAAGACGCTCAAGCTGACCGGAGTGACAACCGTCGCTCCCACCACGCACAATCCCTTCCTGTTCCCCGGATTCCAGCCATTCCCCGGCTTCCCACTGCTGCCGCCGCCCCCGCAGCCGTTGCAGGTATTTTGAGTATGCAACAGAGGGCGCTATGTCGAATGAGAACTTTACGACCCGAGAGACAACTGTTATGTAAGAGAACATACTGCGAAATAGTTCTCATTCGACATAGCGCCCCAACAGAGCTGTTTAAAAATTTAACGCTCTTTAAATTTCGCAATGCTCTCTCGCTTTGTCTGTTCGGCGAGAGTGCATGTGAAATAAGGAGTGCGTTAAATTTTTGAACAGGCCTGGTAGCGAAGTATTTCAGAAACTAGGTTCAGGAGTCTACTCAGTTCAATCCTGGCACGTGTGCTTACTTTAAAAATCACTTTCCTCGATTCTAAAGGAAATATTTTAAAAAATTATGTTAGCATCTTTACTTTTTATGAATTTCCAGGCGCCCCCAGCCCCTGCGCCAGCCGCCTTCGCCGCCAATCCCTTCATGCCGCTCGCGCCCCTCCCGCCACCCACCCATCATCACCACCATCACCATCAGATGCCCGCCGCCGCAGCTGGCGGTGCCGCTGCTGCTCCTAATCCATTCGCCCTGCCCAACCCCTTCGCGTTCCCGCAACTGCCCAATCCGTGGATGATACCTCAGCCGCAGCAGCTGCAGCAGGCTGCGCCTGCCGCCACTGCTGCAGGAGGTGCCGCCTCCTTCAACGGCGTGTTCGGAGCGCCACCGGCGCCGAAGGCGCCTCAAGGCACGCCGAAGGTGCCCGGCCTCGAGGAGGCTCCCACTGTGGTCGAACCAGTGGTGCGCGGACCCATCATGCACAAGCATGGTGTGCATGGGGCAGCGCCGGGAGGGGCGGCCCCTCCGGCACCCGCCACACTCGCGCCCTTCCTCATGCCGCCTCCATTCCCCGCGCTATTCGGCCCCTTTCCGATGCAGGGAAGGAAATAAGATGCGGAATGTGTGCAATTAATAATCATCGCTTTATCGACGAGTGTTGTATGAAAGAATATGTGCAATAATGTGATAAATTTGTTTGTGGTAGAAAAATCAGAATTGTTGCCATAATCATGCATGTAGGATATTTATACTTATAAGTATGATGATCCTTCTATCGACCTCCTTCTCTGTTGATAGACAAGCCGGATAACTCTGTGGTGGTCTTTTGATACCGTATGCAACAAAATTTTAATGTCCTCTTTTTCCCCTGGGACGCTCACCTAACGGTCCCTAACCTGTCCCCAGCCCATTCAAAAGAGAATGCGAGGCACAAGGCCTTGATTGGATCGGAGAAAGAGGAAGGGAGATGAATAGAGAAGGTGAGAATTGGGTGGAATCTAAGGGGAGAGGAGGGAGGCAATGAAATGCGCATCTCATGGTCACTCTATTCGAACAAACGCCAATTATTTCGTCGGTTAGACGAGGCGAGAGAGCATGGGAAAGCGAGAGGGTCAGACAGTTCTTTCATTCCTTTTCTTTCCTCAGACCAGCAAGAACCCGGAGAGCGAAATGACCTTTCCATTTCTGAATTCTGCTGATCAGTTCTATTATATTCTCGTTCTCAGCACGTTCTTTTCTCAGTATTTTCGAACATTCACTAATGATTTACCATCATTTAAATTGGAATAGTAGACGCAACTTTTTCATGTTAATTTGAACTAAACCTTCTAGCTTTAGGCACTCGCGTAATTGTGAATCCGTCCGTTGCTCATTTTTCATCGCACATCTCACCCTGCAATCTGGCAGACGGGTATGAAGGAAAGGGATGGTCTGTGTCTCTCATTTCACAGTACTCTCTCGTTTCTCTGACTGACGAGAGGCGAGGAAAAATGAAGAGATTTGAATATTGCTTGGGATGAGATGAGGAGTGGGCCGAAGATTGAGAAGACAAGAGGGGAAGAGAGGGAAGAGGGGTGCCTTTCGACGAGTTGACTCCATTGGGAGTTGTTTCACGCAAGAGCTGTCGGGAACATTCATTGTCTCAACTTGTTCAACTCTCTCTATCAAGATTGCCTGTCGTCTTTGACATTAAAAAAAAATAAAATTTGACTGTTCGAAATACTCATCTGAGGTTTCTAGTACGATTTGTTATACCTTTCTCTAGGAATCCAGCATCGAGGAGTGCAACTCGAATTTCTAACAGAAAATTAGCTCCAATCTTGCTGGGAACCCCTCGTACTTCACTTGTAAGTCCTCTTGTCCATTTAGTGTCGCCTCCTATCGTAATCCCCTTTCCTCCCTTCTTCTCTGTCTCTCTCGCTTTCCCATGATCTCTCGTCTTCTCTGACCGACTAGAGAGCACTGTGAATTGAGAGAGTCCGTCGTCTCTTTCTCTGACCGAAAAGGGGATTACAAGAGGAAGCAGCTGAAAATTCGGCTTGCCCGGCTGATGCTTAGCCTTTGCCGCCTTTCAAGATGAATTTCAATCTCGCTGCTCGCGCAATGCCGCGCACTTCTCTCCGAAAATTTGGACAATTTATGTAGGAGGTAGCGGAGACAAGTGCGCGGCACGTGCTAAAATGTTTATTCGGAAGTTAGCTTCTACAAGTGTCATTTTTTTGCTTGTTTTTGATATTTATCGTGTTTGAGCTATGAGATTTCCCCTTTCATTCATTCCGATCTCAGCCCCCTGTCGCAATGCATTATTCACAGCACCGAAATGTCGAGTGAGCGAGCGAGATTTTGTGTGTGTATGACTTTTGAATCAGAGAGGGAGATATGAGGCCGTTCGCATAAGAGTAGTATTACTATAGTTCAACAGCGGCTAAGAGCCGCTACTGAACCCAATTTTCCAGAAAATCTCATAATTTGCGGGAACAATTTCCAATGCCATTCAGGCATATTTTCGCCATTTCAATAAAAAAAATCTTCCTATTTTCAATCGCCAGAAAATCTCGCTATTTTTGCGGGAAGAATTTGTTTGCAAGCAATCGGACTATCCCATCGCCATTTCAAAAAAAATTTGTATTTTCCTTCATTACAATGCAAACTTCAAATTTTTAGAACCAATTAATCAAGGTTTTATTTTCTCAACATAATAAACAATCGAATCATCAAAAATATTTGTACATAGCCTACGATCTTCTCTAGTCGTTGGATGGAGATCGACCATCAAATATCCCCAGGGTTGAGATTTGACCGCATCTTCGTAAGCCTCCAAGAAATAGTTTGATTTACCGGGGAAAATCTGTCTGGCAAAGTTTTGGATCTGAAGATTGTCTCCAGTTGACTTGGTAAGACAAATATAGGTGCTATTAGCCCTAGCCGTCCTCTCTTGGGCAAATAGTGATTGAACAATATTGATGATAGAACAATTGCAATGATGACCCACACGAGTAAATAAGTTATTCAGTTCACTCTTATGCTTGGCATAGTATGACATGAGATCATCTAAAATCAATAGTTTATGTTCATTTCCTTCCAGCATTTGCATGTCTGGCGGTCCATGATGAAGTTCAATCTTTTCATTCGTTGGAAAGTCTCCGGTATCAATTCCATAACACCAGATTATCCTATCAATGGGCTTATCAAACATTTTGACCTCATTTTCCAATATCTTTCGCAATAACGTCGTCTTTCCAGTTTGAGTAGCGCCCGAGCAATATAGCAGGCATGGAGTCTTTATAATAAACTTATCGTCTGACATGGCGATCAAATGATTCAAATAACTCGATCCAAACAGTCTTCCCTATTTATTATTTTCCAACTGGTTGTAGTTTCAGTCTGCATTATAATAGCGTTAATCAATATCACTCTACTTTCGGACAGCGATAATTCGTTTTGGCTTGGTCTACTTTCCAGTTGTCTAGCCCTAATTATCCCATTTCCTGTTAGTCATGGCCGAATTTTTCATAACTCTGCCGTCGAACGTTCCGGATCACCCCGAGAACTCCAGCTCGTCATTTCTAGTTCGACTCCCGGAACCAATCAAACTGAAAACTGAAAAATGGAAATGTGGCCTCGCTGAAATTATTTACACAAATAGTTTTGAAAATGTCCCTGATCCGCTCAAGTTTACAGCGATTAAAAAAAATGGAAATAGGACTGATTATTATCTTCCACCTGGAAATTATCGGGACGCGTTAGCGCTTGTTGATTCACTGTCTTCTGTCACTTCGAATAGACGTAAACGTGAGGCAGAGAAAGGTGACAAACCAAAGACAGAGGAAGAGGAAAAGAAAGAAATGCAAGAACAGGTTAATACTGGAAATATCCGCCCTGCCACTGCCGAGGAAATTGAACAATTGTTAGCACGAAAAAAGGCCAGAATTGATAGGAAAGCAGCGGGGCTAGTTGTAGCCTCGGCTTTAGCCACGGATATTTCCACACCCGTTCCTCCTTCTCCACCTTCTCAACCTCAAGCTCCTTCTCAACCTCCAGTATCTACTCAACCTCCTATGCCATCAGAACAACCTCCTTCTACAACAGCTCAACCGCCTACCTCTACTACACCCGCGCCAACAAACCAGCCTTCCACTAATATTACACCGAAACAGGATAAAATCGAGCCGAAATTTGGAGACATGTTTGAAGGCTGGTTCGAAAAGTTTGTCAAGCATTCAGATTCTTCTAATGCAAAAGCGATGAAGAGCGCGAAACAGATGACTGATAGTTTGATTGAGGAGAACAAAAAACTTCAAACACTTGTTCAAAATTCCATTGATGCAGCTAAAGAAAATACCTCAACCATTGTCAAAGAGGAGAAGAACAATACATTGAAAGTTGTAGATGGATTGAAGAAGAATACGGATGCTCTTGTAGAAGAAAATCAGAAAATTCAGGCGCTAATCAAAGAGAGTATTGCAATTCAAAAGGCGAATGCAGCAGATTCCAAAAGAATAGCCAATTCGGCAAACGTTCGTGGATTTTCCCTTGGTAGTGCTCAAGAGCAATATTCAAAGTTTGGATTTTCTTTTGATTTTGATCCTCTTTTACATAGGATCATAATCTATGTAAACAAGAATGTACTCAATGGCGTAGAACTGTCTCAAGAACTAGCCTATCTTTGTGGATTTTCATCACAGCCCGATCAAGAAGTGATTATGCTTGACGTTTACAAGAACATTGCCACATATTCGATTGATTTCAACAATAACCTATCGACAATCTTTGTATACGCGGACTGCATTCAGCCTTCGATAGTTGGGAATTGTAAATCTCAACTTCTTCGCATTATTCCGACGTCGGACCAGTTGTCAACAATTTCTACTGTTTTCAATCCTATTCAACATTTGCCCATCAATAAGGAGATTATTGATACGATTAGGATTAACATTCTGGATGGATATGGAAAACCTATAAAGTTTAACTTTGGCTCAACCATTTGTACTTTACATTTTGTCAAAATCAAGTCGTAATGTCAGCCCAAAATTGTTCAGAAGTTTTCGACTATGATAAAGTTGATTTTATTAATCTATTAAAAAATAGCAAACAGATTGGAGGCAGATTTATCGGCTTTCGAAACCAAAGAGGTCGAGGTATTGCAGGAGTTGTAAAACGACTTCGAATTGCAATCCCATCGTTCCTGGAATCTCCAGTCGGCAAACAAGTCACGCAAGCAGCGACAAGTATTGCTAGCGATATGGTCCATGGTGCGACAGCCTCAGATGCATTTAAGCGGGCTGGTAGAAGGACCATTCGCAATCTAACTGGTCTTGGCAGTCGTAAAAGACCCATTACTTCCTCAATTCCTACTGAGAAACGGTCGTATTTCATTCCTGCTCCATAATGCAAAAAATATTCAATTCTAAATCTAAAAGATCAACTGTTCCCGAGCTTGACCTCTTTAGCATTCCCGACACTTCAGTTGGTGTAGTTAATAGTCGATATATCGAATGCCCATTATCAAATTCAATTTCTACGGGTACCACACAGGGTCCTATTGAATGGAGATACAACCTTCAAAAGAATTTCCTCAATCTTCAACGTAGTTACGTTCAGTTCACGATTGGTATTAGAGACAAGGATGGCAAAAAGATCAAAGTGGAGAGCGGTCAAACTCTTCCCCTTGCATTTTGTCAAATGATTGGCAAGACACTCTTTAAAGAATTCCAAATATATCTGAATGGAATTTTGGTCGAAAGCTCTTCACCGCTGTACGCTTGGAGAAGTATCATCGAGACTGAGCTCAACTTTGACAAGGAGACAAAGAATAGCACTCTTTCCCTTGCTGGTTATGCAATGGATGATGATCCAAACAATCCAAAGTCGTCTGGTCATGCGAGAAGGTCAAAGTGGATTCAAAAAGATGGCGAAGCACAATTCGCCGCAACTCTTAATCT
>LS485354.1:7847-23893 GCA_900490705.1 Pristionchus arcanus
ATAATTTTATAGTTTTATTTGAGGAATTTCCAGTATTTTTTGAAGTATTGTTCTTGGAATCTTTCTTTTCTTCATCGCAATCTATGTAATTCATACCAATACAATAAAATAAAACTTGAAATTTATGCAATCTCAATATCCGTCACACAAGGTAGCTAGACAGCAGACCAAAAAATCAGCAAAAGAGATTTGGCTTGCTGCGGAGTCGAACCAACGCCGGCAAAAAACATAGGCGAGGCGCTTCCCTACTGCGCTACGGAGGTCATGCATGTGTCTCTCTTCGACCACAACAAGTAGCGAGAGACGGGCATGCGCAAAATCACACACAAACTAATTATGCTAATTACTCGAATTAAAAAAATAATGGGCACTTTCTGAAAACTGAAATCAATCGTCCCAAGGGTCCACTTCAATGCCACATGGGTCTGGTTCAATAATTTTACCGAGTCCAGTTACCATTCCCTTGTTAGAAATATGAAACAAAATAAATCGTCCAGGCATGCTTCGTACCTGGAACGTGTCTAAACTATGAGGGAGTCACGGAGCTTCAAGTTCTCACCCAACATCCCCCTGTGAATGACGATTGCTCCGCAATCATAATGATCAAGTGAATCACTCGTTTTCTTTTGAATTTAGTTGCTTTTTCGTCAGGCCGTATTCGACAAAGAAGTGGCAGGTAGTGATCGAGTCATGGAACGCTCAAGCAAATGAAGTGAAGTTATTGCAAGATTCAGACGAAATATTTTCATGCAAGAAAGATGGATCCAAATCAATAGCAACATCATTGCTTCCCGATTTTAAAGGTATAATTCATTATGTACATTATTTTCGAATTTCTAATTATTCAGAAGATAAAAAATACTCTGAGAAGCATCTTTCCTGTCAGTTCTATGTTGGCGATAGCTCTAATGATGTAAGTAAATATGTGAATGGAGGAGTCTGGGTATTCAAGATCTTTAAAATCTACCTTTATTCTTGAGGTCCTGACGGCGAAACCGAATGCTAAGATAAAACTCGTTTCGAACGGTGTTAATATGGAGATGAAAGATAGCGATTTCATTCTGGATGCATTGAAGAAAAGTAATTCAGCCATTTGCACTTTTTAGCAATCAAATACGTACTTCAGCAAAATGTGATGTGAGCAATATACGATACGAGAACGAAGCATCTCCCGAGGAAGTTACCGTAGCTGTAAGAACACGAAACATTTTCATTTATCATTATACAATTCTAGGCAGACGTCTCACTCGAAGCCGCATCATGCCACAATTCTCTGTACAAGCTTCAGTAAGTTAGCATGTGAATAATTGACCGGAAATTGGATACGTCATCGCTTTTTCAACACGGTTTCACTTCGTCAGTGCTAGATTATAGATGAGTTAGAAAGATCTGAGCATTTTATTTTTTGAAAATATCATATAAGTGAGGGATCGCGGGAGAATAGAATTTCGGGAAGACGTGAAAAATCATCAAAAGCAATTAAAAACACTCTGTTTTCCAGATACAAGTCCGGCGATAAGTACGTTGACGTTACCGGAGGAATTAATTGCACGGGAACTACGCAAACGCCGACCAGCGACTACAAGTACGTCATCACGTTGGCGAGCGGTGTCAAGGACGAGAAGAGCTCGTTCCACGTGAGATGCCATGCAAAGGGTGAGTAGGATGGATCGGTGATCTTTGATCTTTGAACTCTGATCTTTGATCTCCCCTTTCAGCCTGCTCCTTCTGCACCCAGCCCACCACTCCTACTGGCAAGACCGCTCCCGTCTTCGAAGAGAAAGATGGCTGCAAGACGCTCACTGTGAGTGGTCTTTGATCTTTGATCTGTGATCTCTGATCCTTTTCAGTGTCCCAAGTTCTTCAAGATTGGCGATAAAATCACTGACGACAAGGCGAAGTGTGAGAAGACCGATGGCGATAAATTCGTGTGGAAAATCGGAGAGAGTACGGTGCGGATTTGCTTATTATACTTCAACAATTATTTTTAATTTAAATTAATTAATTATCCTTCATTTTAGGTATCGGAGACTACGGCGGTGGAGTGCTTCGAGCCGAGTAAGTGATCTTTGATCTTTAGTATTTGATCCTTGATCTTTTACTGATTACGGCCAAAAAAATATTTCAGAGGAGTGCAAGGTCGAAGATGCGGCGTGCTCTGACGCTTGCAAAGTTGTAAGTTTGTTATAAAAACACATATTAAAACAAAATTAATTTAATAATTTCAGGATAATGGCATGCCCTCGTGCAAAAATGGATTTGAGCTATGGTGAGTTTGATGGGAGTCGGTCTGGCTTTGATATATGATCTCCCAGGGCGAAAATCGAAGCGAAAAGCGTCAAGAACTTCACCATCGCATGCGACACCATGACAGGGCAACTGAGATACACTGAGGAAGGGAAGGGTGCGTCTGTGATCTTTGATCTTTTGCATTCGCTGATGAATGATAAAATCTTAAATATTCAGGTGCCGAAGACCTACCCAAAGACGCCAAGTTTTCCTGCACTGGTTTGTTTTTAAATCGCAAAATAAGTCAAATAGAAAAGGTTTTTGATCTTTGATCTTTGAACTTTCCCCCTTCCAGAGGCCAAGCAGAGCGAGGAGAAGGTCGCTACGGGCGGCAGCAGTGGCCTGCCCAACCCCTTGCAGGTAATTAACTTTAATTAAAACTTTAATTAATTTTAATTAATTAATTAATTAAACTAATTAATATTAATAAATTTGCAGGCTTGCATCGCCGTCGCCACCGTCCTCTCGCTGCTGCTCGTCGTTCTGTGTTGGTTTTTGATTCTTGATTCTTGATCTTTGATATTTGAACTTTGATCCCTCATCTCTTCCTACATGCCTTGATATTTGTGAAGGAAAACCATCTCATCTATCTGCTGCCTTTACTCCAGGGCTAAGTTTGATCTTTGACCTTTGCAGCCGTCGGCCTGTGGTACTGGCGCAAGCGCAAGAACGAAGCAAAGGCCGCAGCAGAGAGCAAGAGCAAGCCTGAGAAAGAAAAAGGAGCAAAGGAGAAAGGAGAAGCCAAGCAGGACGAATGATGGGGTGAGGTGATCTTTGGACTTTGATCATTGATCTCTGAACCTTCGTCTTTGCAGCCCATCTCATTGGCTAGAGGCGGTCGAGAGCTCCGCAAGCACACCGCATGATAAAAATTTGTTCAATCTGTTGTCTTGTATCTATTGACTATTGATTTTCTTTGACAATTCACGGACCATTCAATAATATTTCTATGCTACAAATCTAATTTTTTGCTCAATTCGATTTTCAATTTGTTGGCTTTCTTCGTTCAATGACTCAAATGGATCAATGACTCAAATGAGCATATCTTTTGCTATTTTCTTCTTAAAAGAGGTGTCATCGGGTTCTTTTGCGTCCATGTCGTGTTTATTTTGCTTACATTTAGAGGAGACAAATTACTCAAAGATTCGTTTATCGAGCAGCAATGTCACCGAGATTCTTGCAGAGTACTAGTCGAGCAGCCCAAGCCTAAGAATGAGCACTAGGAAAATATTTTTTTATAATTCATTTTTGTATTTCTTTTACATTTAAACTTTTTGAAGTGTTTCAATTAATTCTTCGTGATGTAATTGCACAGAAATGGTCCATTTTACTCAAAGATTCGTTTTTTTTTTACAATGTTTTCGAGATTCTTGTCGAATACGAGAGATGATTGTTGTGGCTCGTCAGCTATGGAGAGACTGCAAATGAATAAATCATAAATCATTGCAGTATTTTTTTAGCCTAGAGTATGAAGTATGCAGTATTCATTCAGTAGAGCACAAAATTTGGGCCGAACTATTTTCATTCCTCACACTATTTCTCCACACGAGCAGGCAAATTGAATAGACTACGGTCCATATTTCGAGCTCTAGCACACAGTACACCATGCCCATTCCCCATTACAGTACCCTACCGTACCTCCTGCACGCCTACACCACTCCGCCTCCCCATCCACAGCGCATGCAGGTGGGTCTTCTGAAAATAGATTGAGGTTGGTCTTTGATCTTTGATCTTTCACCTCTCGAGGCACAGCAATCCCAGCAAGCCGCAGGGAAAGCAGCAAATGCTGGAAAAGAAATGGGTTACGATGGTCGCTTCACTTCACACGCTCGCTCTCGCCGGTAAATTAATGCTGTCAGGATGAAGAATCCGTCTCTTCATTCCGAGCTCTGACCGGTGAGAGAGTACGCGGAATAAAAAAGAAACATGGTTTTGAAAATGAAAAGGAATAGAGACACTGATGGGAAAAGACAAGATAGGAAAGACAAAAAAATGAAGAGACGGATTCTTCGCCTTGACAGCACTAATTCCAATGTGAGATAGAGAGTTGATGCATACATGAAGATGACGACGATGGCGAGGCACGTCTGGTCGTTCGCCATCGTCACGAAGCCGCCCTGAAGTTTGATCTTTGATCTCTGATCATCGGTCTTTGATCTTTGATCTCTTACGCAGAGAGGACAGCCTCCACCGGCCGGAGCGACCACGACCACCGGACTCGCCGCGTAAGGGGGAGGAGGGTATGGAGCTGAAATATGATCACGGTTATACGGTATACTTTAGGGGATACGGTAATTCATCATATGGTGAAAGCGTCCCTGACGAAAACAAGGGGTACAATACCCATACAGTAACTGCACAAATCTATATTCGGTGCGTACTCAGCGAATACCGTACCCCAGCTGCTACAACTACAGTAGCCCTAAACAGCCAAGGTCCCTTTGAGCTTTCGTAATGCTAATTGCGTACCGGCCATTGAGAGCGAAGTGGAGGAGAACCGCGCGAGAGCGGCAACCGAGGGGAGAATGAGGGTGGGGAGAGGGAAGAGAGGGGAGAATAACAAAGTGTTTGTCGTTTGCATTTATGTTAATTGAACTATTAACGCAAATAAAATGAGTTTCAAGGCTAATGCGGAAATGCAAATTCTTATTCTTACTATTAGTGCAAATGTTTTGATGTTTTGATCTATCTTTTGTATTACCATTTTCTATTGGCGATGCGTTAAAGAAGAAGAATAAACTGTGGTCACACATGCAAGTGTCAATCAACAAGTGTGCATTCAGAACGACGGCAGACATCATCCGATGTAGTCTAGTGGTTATGATTTGCGGCTCTCACCCGCAAGGCCCGGGTTCGATTCCCGGCATCGGAACAAATGTTTTGCATTTTCAAAAACTTCCGATCAAACTAGTAATGTGATTGTATTGTAAAGAAGATCCTCCGTCCTCCCATGTGGTCTAGTGGTTAGGATTTCTGGTTTTCACCCAGGCGGCCCGGGTTCGATTCCCGGCATGGGAAGCTTTTTTGTCGGTTTTTAACATGCTTACTTTTTTTTTAAATATTCATGAGCACACTTGAAAGGCAACTAGTTTTATCAAAGAATGGAGCTGATCTTCGAGTTGTGATTTTTGATCTTTGATCCTTGATCATTGATCTCTCTCAGGGCATCGAATATCCCTGCAGTGCTCCGCAAGCACAGCACTTCGCCTCCTGAAAAATTCATAGTCATCTAATTATTCTATTTTTAAACGCCAAGCTTCGAGTGATCTTTAATCTCTGATCTTTGAACTCGCCTTGGGCGGCATACAGAGTAGGGCGAACAAGCCCACAGCGAGGACCATTGCGACCAGGCAGCACATGTCGCGCTCGAAGATGATCGGACCGCCACCCTGGAGATCATTTATTTCATTTTTAATTTATTAATTATCAGTTGCTCTCCAGATAGTGCCCTGCTACGAAAGCATTCTTCATTACCCGTTGCGCTTGGGAGCCGGAATAGCTACACTTTTCGGTTGCCCTGGGGATGCCAAGAGGGGTCTCCCCCCTGATTGGGTCACTCTTCCGAATATATCGATACAAACTCACACAGAATCGGCAGCACATGACGCCGGGCGCCACGCCGGGATAGCCGACGATAACGGGCGTAGCGACGTACGCGGGAGGCGGATACGCGGGCGGAGGATATGCGGGAGGAGGCCGATTGGGAGAACGAGGGACTGTAATGGGATACTGTCTGTTTGACGCTACTGTACTCCCTTGGTCTGCAGTATTCCCTGAGGAATTGGAGGTATCAGCTTGTGAGGGAGAGATACTTTCTACAGCAACATTATTCCGGGGTACTGTAAGAAGTATACACAACAACAGATCCATTATTTTCCTTGCAAGCAAAGATTTCGTGGTTACTAGAAGTAAGCTGCGCCGGATACTGAAGCGATCCGGAGACTACTGGGTTACTGTAGTCTTGAAGGCGTTGGCGTAGACGGAGATAACATATCTCGTAGAAACTACCGTATCGGGATACTGTAACCATCTACCGTACCTTTCTCGGTAGAGGTGGACATTGGCGTGAAGAGGGAAGAGGAACCGGGCAGGAGAAGAGAGCGAGTACTGAATGAGGGAGGAAGAGAAAGGGGAAGAAAGGAATAGATGAATGAATATTGAAATTCATTTATTACATTAAAAACTATTAATAATTTTACATTGTCGATTCAAATTTCATTTGTTCGGGTAATATAATTTTGAATTTTGATGGATGCATGGAGAGATCTGCCTAGCTACGGCTTTTTCATTGACAGGAAAGGGAAAGAGGTGAATCATGATGCTGCATCGCAATAATGGCAGCTGATAGGGCAATTCTGTTTCAATCAAGTAGTCTGCTCTTACTGCCAACCAACCATCATCCGATGTAGTCTAGTGGTTATGATTTGCGGCTCTCACCCGCAAGGCCCGGGTTCGATTCCCGGCATCGGAACAAATGTTTTGCATTTTCAAAGACTTCCGATCAAACTAGTAATGTGAATGTATTGTAAGGCATAGTCTCCGTCCTCCCATGTGGTCTAGTGGTTAGGATTTCTGGTTTTCACCCAGGCGGCCCGGGTTCGATTCCCGGCATGGGAAGTGCTTTTTGTCTTTTTATAAAATTAAACTATATTTTCTGTTTTTTTTTGCAATTCTAAAGAAAATATCGATTTTTGTTCAGGGAAATTCCCTGGCATACTGGAGAATGGGATAAAGAGAGAGAAAATTTTTTGCTGTTCTTCCACTAGCGCGTGATTGAGGGTGAAGGAGGATTGGAAGCACATGTGCTCGGTTTGTCTAGGGAGAGACGCGTCTCTGACTCTTCATTTTTCCTTTTCTGTTCTTGATTACGTTCCTCCTCAATGCTAATATTTGATTGATGCACTAATAAATCTGTCAGACATTCTTACAACTCAGCCAGATGTTTCTTTTAGCACGCACTCGTTACTTTGGTGCCTACATGCTTCCATTTCGTCATAATTAGTTTCTCATTTCGCCTTGAAATTATATTAACTCATCTCTTCTTTTTTGCGGGGTGAATACTCCCAAGTGCACACAGAGGAAAGGGTAGAGAAGAAAAAAAGAGAGAGAAAGAAGGACGCCAGACGAGGTCAAGTAGTCTGCTCTTACTGCCAACCAACCATCATCCGATGTAGTCTAGTGGTTATGATTTGCGGCTCTCACCCGCAAGGCCCGGGTTCGATTCCCGGCATCGGAACAAATGTTTTGCATTTTCAAAGACTTCCGATCAAACTAGTAATGTGAATGTATTGTAAGGCATAGTCTCCGTCCTCCCATGTGGTCTAGTGGTTAGGATTTCTGGTTTTCACCCAGGCGGCCCGGGTTCGATTCCCGGCATGGGAAGTGCTTTTTGTCTTTTTATAAAATTAAACTATATTTTCTGTTTTTTTTTGCAATTCTAAAGAAAATATCGATTTTTGTTCAGGGAAATTCCCTGGCATACTGGAGAATGGGATAAAGAGAGAGAAAATTTTTTGCTGTTCTTCCACTAGCGCGTGATTGAGGGTGAAGGAGGATTGGAAGCACATGTGCTCGGTTTGTCTAGGGAGAGACGCGTCTCTGACTCTTCATTTTTCCTTTTCTGTTCTTGATTACGTTCCTCCTCAATGCTAATATTTGATTGATGCACTAATAAATCTGTCAGACATTCTTACAACTCAGCCAGATGTTTCTTTTAGCACGCACTCGTTACTTTGGTGCCTACATGCTTCCATTTCGTCATAATTAGTTTCTCATTTCGCCTTGAAATTATATTAACTCATCTCTTCTTTTTTGCGGGGTGAATACTCCCAAGTGCACACAGAGGAAAGGGTAGAGAAGAAAAAAAGAGAGAGAAAGAAGGACGCCAGACGAGGATTCAGGGCAGTTTCTCTGTTTCTCACGAACGCAGAGCCTCTCTTTCTCCTCCATCTTTCATTCCAGAATCGAATAGAGACTGGGCTCTCCATTTCGTTTCTATTTATCTGTTTTTTCAGCAAATAAAATAAATGGAGTCTAAATTGGGTCTCGCCTCTCCATCAAATTTAGAGCTTTTTCATTGAGTAAGAAGAGTTGTAATTGCTTTTTTTTGCGGGTGGGACTCTTTTCTCATCTACTCCCATTCGAAACATTCGAATCTCAAAATGGAATTTCCTCGTTGTTCTCTATTGTCGACGTCAGAATTCTTTGCCCTCTCCTCGTCCCCTCGAACTCTTCCTTCTCTAAGCCATTTTTCACTCAGCTGACAGCCTCTTTCTCCTCTTTCTCACTATGTTTCTCTGTCCTAGCGTGCCCGATCGATCCATTTGCCCAGGCTTTTTCTTAGCGAAATAATGGTCCTGTGACGTATTATTCCCGTATATTTTTTTTGAGTGGCATTTTTGTTCAATTTAGAGCCTGCCTTTGCCTTGTTTTATGAATTGGCTTGGCACGCGACTTTCACGCGCCCGCCTGAACATTAGCAAACACAAAGTTTCTCACGCGCGCTTTTTCTTGGGAATCGGCCAAAGCTCAAGGGTCAACATGGCTCAACAGAAAAGAGAGAAAACTAATGAATATTGTGCTCATTTCTTACATTGACTGCGCTAATGTGTGGTTTTCCCTGGGCTTCAATTCCATACATTTTTGACCACTTCTTCGAACGTGCAAAATTCTAGACTATCTCCTAAACCCACAATACGCAATATAAGAACTGTGTAGTTCTAATTTTTTTAAAATTCTCAGAATGGACCGGCAGCTCCAGAACGTTCAACGCATGGAGCAGTGGCCTACGTCCTGCTGCGCATGCGTCAGTTGCTTATTTTATTTTGATTATATAAATTATAGCGCTTATAAAATCCTCAGCTGACACGTATTACTAGAGTCTAACCTAAGAAATAAAACTTGGCAAATTGATTGTTGACTTATTTCTTTCACAGGGCGGTCCCATCTCGTATGAACGCGATATGTGCCACCTTGTCTGTCTTATTATCTGCTGTGGTGAGCTATTTAATTATTTATATTTATTAATTAAATATATGTTTTAATTATTTTAATTATGTTTTCAGGTATTTTCGCCCTTTGTTGCCTGCCCAAGCGCGAGCCAATCTGTGTCCAGTGTGGGCTGAAGCAAGATCATGCGAGGGAAATTGAGGATGATTGTTAAAAGATCAAAGATTGAGGTTAATATGGAACAATTCCGACAGTATTTGTACAATGAGCATCGATAAAAAATTTTTCAACAACGTGTCATTTGATCATTTGATTTCCACTAATTCATGCATGCAATTGAGACGTTTTCATGTAATTTTGAAGCTGAACACTTGCTTGGTGATTTCGAACAGGTGCAATAAGAGACAATTGAGCACGAAAACTGGTTCGATTAAGCAAAAGTTCAAGTACGCTGAAGAAATTACAAATTCATACCACTTGTAAGGGCTTCACGATGGAAGTTTACCTATCCGTCGAGCTGGAAACAGTACTATTGTCAGCTCAGCGTTGCATCTTCGTTATAACCTCCTTTTTGAATGCACTTTCCATGTTTTGTCTAATAAAGAAAGTTCCTCGAAATCAAGCGGGAGTGAGGAATTACCTTGTTGTTATTCAGGTACAAGATTTTATATATTTTCTTTGACCGGTTCCTATGAGAGAATATAGACCTATTTTTGAAAATATTTAGGTGGTTATTATACTAATTAGCGTCTATCTCGACGTTCTCTTCGAGCCCATCCCGTTGATGCCGGCGACTGCTTGCTACTATGTCGGCTTACTTCATGGAACAAGCTTGCGTCCGGATACGGTTCTGGTGAGAATAGGAAAATATAATCGCCTAAAAATGCATACGATACGCAATCCGTTATTTGTTGGATCTGACACTTTAGGGTCTCTTCATCTTTCTCATCTGTCTACTTGGGCTAACAACGATTGCCTGCGTATTCTACCGCCATCAGTCGATTATTCCCGCTAATAATCGTCTAAAAATGGGCCATGCTAGTCTCATCTCTTGGAAACGGCCTAATTTTTAATTTTTCAGGGCAGACAAATGCGATTGCGCGCCATACTCGCAGTGATTACATGTACACTCGTTCTCTCCTATCCATTTTATCCCTTCGATCCAGCTGACACTTCTCGTTTTCTGGCAAAGGTTTGTGCATGATTATTGCGCATTGCTTGTCAAACTAATGCTGTGGAAAAAGTAGGGGGAGGAAAGAGAAGAGGAAAAAATCGAGTGGAAAAAGTCAAGGGGAGGAAATCGGAAATTTGAATTCGCGCATTTTTCGTTATTTCAAAATATCTCGGTTACCATTGATGCTAGCCACTTGAAACTTGGTTTATAGAGTTTTAAAATGTCGGAAAACACCTAGTTAAATTTTTGACTCGCTAGCTCTACGGAGAAGCGAGATACTGAAAAGCGCGCGAATTCAAAATTTTGAATTCCTCCTTTTCCTCTTCTTGATTTTTTCCACCCGAGGAGGAAATCTCCCCTGACTATTTCCTCAGCATAAGATATGATGTTCAGAGCCCCTACAACCTGTCATGGACCATCACGCGTGGATCGTTACTTATTCACGAGAAAACCCCTCTAATTATGGCTGCAATTTGTCTAGTGGAATTTGTGAGCTAAATAGTTTACAGTTCAAAAATTTGAAATTTAAGAATTTACTATTGGTTTCTTTTCTAGCCCTGTTTCCCTTTTGGCACATGTTGCACGTGTTGAGCTCAGAAGTAAGGTTTACAAATTAATTTAGAATAATTAAATTCAATCCTCAACTCATTATTTCCGATATCTCAGACTACACGACCTCCTTCTTCCATCAAGCGTATCCGTCGCTCGCTCATTATATTATTCATTCAGGTGAGCAATATTTGAAAACACTTTCTAACCAATTCTAGTTGTTATTATAAATTGCTTCATTTTACAGATCGCAGTTCCCTTCTTCACTATGCTTATTCCCGCATCGCTCCTTTTCATTGCTCTCCATTGCGAATGCATTCCGTTCGGTACGTATTTGGAGTTGCATCTCAGCTACCCTAGAAAGCATTGGACAGCAGGGTATGTAGTCCGTCTAACAGCTGGCCTTACCAGCGGGTCCCACCTAGCGTAGTCTCATGACTGTAAAATCGCTTGACGTGGATACACCTTTTACCTTTTTACCCTTTTTTCTCATCTTGCATCTTGTTAGTGCCATGACAAAACGCCAGACAGCATGCCGAGCTTCGAAAACGATGTATCTTTCCTAGTACACTATTTTTAAAAATTTTTGATGCTGCAAAAAAGCTCCAGAATGAGATAATGAATATTATATTTTTTTCCTTCCTAGACCATGTTTCTTTTTAATTTTTAGAAGTCAACCTCCCCGTCTTCGCAGTACTCGCCCTTCACCCGCTCGCTCACAATTTGTGCTTGTTGTCGATTACTCCCCAATTTCGTAAATTTATATTCGCCGGAATGAAGGGGAACACCGTAAAGGTATGACTTGAGAATTGTGAAAAATAAGAATAGAATTGTCCATTCCAGCCCTGCCCACCAACTGTCCACACTACGTGATTATCTGTTTTGCATGACAAATTCTTTATAAGTTTTGATAAACTTGTTGTTTTGTGAAAATAACACTGCATTCGACAAGGAAAGACAAATTTTAAGCCTATTTTACTAAAAATTTCCGAGTCTTTCAAGCCCTTGTATTACTCATTCCTCAAATGTACTTGATCTCACCCCCCACAAATCGGGCTCAATTTCCACCTTTCCATGTTTCTGCAAGTCAGTAGACGCGTGATATCTCACGTTCGAGTCCAAATAATCAGTGCAATCTCTCAATTTAAAATAATCTGTCGCAATTTCTAGCATATTAGAAGGCGTACACAATGTGTAGGTTTGGATGAGTACTACCGCCTCGTTGTATTGAATACAACTACCTACTCTCAATAGCCGAAGAAAGGTCACTCCATTTCACAAGCTCTCTTGCACTCTCTAACATGTAAACGAATGATTACTCCTCTTCTCCGGAAGTCTTTTGTATACTATTTCCCCCAACATCAGTGTGAGCATTACGATTCAAATAGTTGATGAATAGAATCCATGTATTTTCATACTCTAATCCTACCACATGTTCCTGTTATATAAATAATTTCAAAGTATGAGTCAGAAAGCTAAAAAAAAAAACCGAATCGCTTTCTAGTTTCACGCCCGTAATTTCCGTTTGAAGAAGGAAGTTTCACCTGCCTATTTTCGAAGTCTCTGATTAACTTCTCTCACCAACTTCTTGACATTTTCGCACACCTTTGACATTTAGCGCCCATTTCTAATTTTTCCGGATGACTCAGCCCAATATTGTATCCCAGACTTAGATAACTCCGCCTTCATTGAGCTTTAAAGCGTTGCTTCTGAAGTAACACATTTGATTCGTGTTCTGTCTGTAAAAACTCATTTTTTGTCACTGTTCCCAGAGGAAATGTCCTCGGAGAAGCAGCAGCCGCAGCAGTGGGTCGGGGAACCGCAGATGCATCACCAGCAGCAGCCTCCGACCTGCGAGCAGTATCAGATGCAGCTCGCACAGCAGCAGTGGGCGCAGCAGGTATCATGCTATTCCTTTTTTTGCAAAAAAACTTACATTGTCCTAGACTAGATTAGATTGTCCTGCATGATACCAACGTTAGGTAGTGGATTGAGATCTTCATACCCATAGTCTTGGAGGTGTTCTTGGCGTATTCTTTACAGTAGATAATGTTTTGACAAAATTGGCTTCAAACTCAACCCTCCTTTCCACCACCTTTTGTCACAAATGGCGGAGTCTTAGCACTTGAATGGATTATTTGCAGCAGCAACAACAGCAGTGGGTGCAACAACAGCCCGGACAGCCGCAGATGATGCAACCGCCGGTGTGCTGCAGAAACTGCGTGAGTTTCCCTGCTGATCTTTGATCTTTGATCTTTCATAATATTTTTCCAGAACGGCCCGATTGCGTACGAGCGCGACATGGTCACACTCGTGTTACTGATCATCTGCTGTGGTTCGTTAATTATTTTTTTACAATGCTGAAAACACATCGATTGTCCAAGCATGACGGATACCGTATAAATGAGTAGTCTGAAACTTATCCGTTTTCCGGCCCATTCAGCATGTGAGAGAAAAAAGAGAATACGTATATTTAGGTGACTTTGTCAAACTAGACTGTAGGTTACAAAGACAGCAATCAATGAATGGGCTGGTATTAATTATGATGTTTGTAATAATGTGGATAGTTTGAAATTGATTTTCGAATACCGGTGAGGTGATCATTATCAAATCACATTCTACTTCTTACTAATGCGTTATCTGAAACTCATCCTAATTTCAACATAATTATCAGTTTATCAGATATTTTTTCAACTTTAAAATTTCGATATTCATTGATTTAATCATTCAGGAATCTGCGCCCTTTGCTGTCTGCCCAAGCGCGAGGCAGTCTGCGTGCAGTGCGGTCTCAAGCAGGGATACGTGATGGAGTGAGAAGTTTCTCTAACTGAGAAATTGATCCGTCAAATTGCTTTGATAAATGAAAAAAAACTGATAAATAATCTGACAAAGGCGTGAAGTAATTGTATACTCAAGCAGGAATACGTTATGGAGTGATTGGAAGATTCAATGACTGAGAATTGCATTCGAAAAGTTTTGTTTTGTAAAAATGAACCCAATAAATATTGTGGCAGATCAGTGTTATTTTTTATATCAGTTCTATCACCCCAAAGTTGTGAGCATGGCTACAAATACATACAATTTTCAACACTATGTCGAATTATCGAATTCATGTTTTGGCCAGCAAAAGAAACTGATTGCGAATCATTGAAATTGGAGACGAAAGCAGAATTCATTAGACTCCTGAAACATATTTGTGAAATATGAAATGAGGCTATGGAAAAATAATAAATCCTTCGCTTGTTAAATTTTGCATTCTTTCACGTCTCCTATGACTACAATGATATTATTTGCCTTAATCACATCGCGTCCATACTTGTCGCTTTTTATCATGGAAAGCAAATAGTGAATCACAGCAATAAAGTGCCCACGCGTCGACCCCACCTCGTTTCAACTTCACTTCTTCTCTTTTATCATGGTAAGCAAATAGCGCATCAAAGCAATAAATGATGCTCACGCGACGACCCCACCTCGTTTCAACTTCATTTCTTCTTTCTTTCCTTTTCATATTTGCTTCACAACGCAACTCCATCTTCTGACTGTTCTGAGGGTGTTTAGCAATTTTGAACATAACCAACGTTTTACTATTTAGGGTTTATATCGTCCTAACCAGGTCTCTTTCGGAAACTCCTGATCCTCATAGCGAATTTCTCTTGTGAGAAATGGTCGCCTACATTGTAGCTTCAAACTTTCTATTCTTGCATGTAGTTTACACGATTGGTCGTGATCGATCATCCTTATCTTTTCCTTCGGAACCTATCCTTTTTCACATCCGGCCGCGCCGCTTTTGAGATTGCCGATTGCCAGCGGTTCGGTATAAAATGCGACGCAACACCATTATAAGTGGGTGTGTAGGTTGCTGATCCGAAGAAATGTTATGCTTTGAAATAAATCCTCCCCGCTGTCACTGATCAGAACGTCTAGTGTTATATTGCAGGAAAGACAAGATTAATTCTGAATTCTGACTTCCTTTCTGTCTAAATCTGGCATCGCATCGGCTGTAGCAGGTGTATAAATCGGCGTACGAGACTAGATTGTAGTGTCTAGAATCCTCCAAACTTCTCTACACTCAAATTGTATTTATTTCCTGTTCAGGCCTACTCGCGAATATGCCATTCACTTTCCGCTGACTTCCACTCATGAGGAAATTGCTATCATATCCCACACCCTTGCTTCATTTTTCTTTTTCTGCGCTTTCTGTCACCACCGTGTCTAAAACGGATTCGTGTAGTGAATGAATGTTTTTGCAGCTCCTTCACCATCTAACTTTGAAGAATGGGCGACCCTATCCAGCAGCAACCTCAGGGCGTTACGACACATCGCGGGCAGGCGGTTGCGACCAACTGCAGCCAGTGTGTGAGCTAATTTTTGATTTTTGATCTTTGATCCCTGATCTCTTCCCAGGGAGGTCCTATCATCTACGAGCGCAACCAATGCTCGTACGTCATGCTGATCCTCTGCTGTGGATGCTTCTCGCTTCTGTGTCTGCCGAAGCGACACGTGGGTGGTCTCTGATCTTTGATCTTTGGCCTAAAAAATAAATTTCAACTAATAATTTTTCAGGCCGAGTGCGCGGCATGCGGCGCCAAGCAGGGCTACACAATTCGCAACACATAATGGCGTTTCAAACACATTTGAATATCGACAGTGTCACGATTTTGTAAACAACATGATTACTGATTCATCCTCGATGCCATTGCTTTATCCTTTCACTGATGAATAATGATTGTAATGCACTTCAAAACCCCTGATAAATGCTTTTACTATTTTTTAGTTATGCTTTGAAAGGATGCATCAATTCAAAAATTCAGTAGTATGACAATGAATATCGTTGGTGAAACGAAATGTTGTGGAAATGGGAAATATTTTGTACAGAAGAATGATAAGAAAAAGAATTGTTCTTTCACATGCTTTATTTTAGTTTTTTTCGGTTTAAATTTCGAAATTAAAGGAGGGCGAAAGTCAAAGTTTTCGTAGGTAAACTGGCAGTACAAGCCGATTGGCACCTTGATAGCGAAGTGATTCCCCAAATTTGAAAGCTCTAGCTCAATTCTGAAGCGAGATACAAGTGTTTAAAGTTTCTACA
>LS485355.1:0-41283 GCA_900490705.1 Pristionchus arcanus
TTTTGCTCTCTCTGTGCTTCGAACATCTTTGCCATCAAGGTTAACACCGAATCAGCATCTCCGCCGGTCTGGTCAGTCATCGTTATGACACGTCACACAACCAGGACAGTACTTGAATGTCTTGAAATCTACCCCTGAGACCGCCAGTCACTGCCACAAAATGAAATTTTGAGCAGCGCCTTCGGCGTGGGTTAAGCAAAACGGGTGACCGGTGATGGCCAAAACCTCTCTGGGTCCTTGACGGACAAGCTTTGATCCCCGTGAAGGGCGCTTCTTGCCACTGGTGTGAGCCAGTGACGTATACCAAGTAAGAGAGACGCGACGAAAGCAATGAGGAACAGGCACAAAACGTGAGTAATGAACGCCAATGTTATGTAGTGCCTTTCCTACACCAAGAGCATAGATGAAGAGAGCTTTATCTCAAGCAACCAGTCACGATGACTGTACAACAAGGAAGAGGGAAGAAGGGAGGGAGAGAGGAGAGAGCGAGATGGTAATTATGTAAAGAGAGTATGCTAAGTGAGATGGGGAGACAGGGACGGCGGAATCGCACGTCGCCTGTTATGGTAATTGACTAGAGGGGAGAGGGAACGTCCCTCGATACAACATTTTTGTAATTCATGAAAAATAAAGTTGACAGCCTTAATCAGCATTGAATTCTACTTCGGGAGCCAAACTCGCATATTTTTAGCTTTCCAGGTATCAGAGTAAATCGAGATAAACCGTTTTCGACGTCAAGTCATCTGGAGCCAACGGGACGTGGACATGAAAAATGAATATGGCCATCGTCATCAGCACCCTCAAGAACCCCAAAACGCAAAGTTTCAGAGAATCGAAATTTTTGAGCTGTGCCAAGTCTTGTCCGACTCTCTCGCAAACGGCCTCTTATGGTCTATCTTTCAGAGCAATTGAAATGGTGCTAGACTCAGTATCACCTTAGTTACAGCCGATCAAGCGCGAGGCTTTGAAATTAAATGCTGTGTGTAAAATCTGTTCTCATCACTTGGAAATCAAACAGATATATTTGAACTCAGGCGGATTTTATTCGTGCACTAATTGGTCATGTTATCACATGAAAAAGTTGAGGCTTCTTCTATTCCAATTTGATTTAAAACTTTATTTTTGAAATTTTGATTTGTAGTTGAAATCGCCAAAAGTCCGAAATGTGATCATCTTCCTTATTTCAATGTCCCTCTAAGCAGATGAATCGATAAAATATGTTAATTTCATCAATGATTAGGTAAGGGTTACTCTTCATTTTAGTGGCATAAGAACAACCCTAGAGGCTGTCCTAGTTATGGGGGACTAGAGAATAGGCTGTTTTCGATGATCAATTTCGACATGTGTCTTCTGATCATCCTATCTCTGAAACAGAGTAGTTCTATATCACCATATCATAATGTTATAATCTATTGGGCTAGTACTTAAAATTGGTGTACTTCAGTTATTTACGTTGCTGTCGGCTCGAGCATAAAACTATAATGCATGAAATTGTAAGCTTTCGAAAATTCCAAGTTTCGTTTAACTGAATTTTCTGGAACGGCTTAAAGATGGTTTCTCGATATAATAAATATATTTTGAAATATTCTTATCATACTTTGCAGCCGTGTGTCAGGCTTAACCATATCGCTCTTACCCATCGATATCTGGGTAAAGACAAATGGGCCACTAAAACCGAAGTCCGCAACTTTGATTGGCTACAGTGGCTGTCACACAGATAGAACCGAATCAGTCCAGTGCGCATTTTGAAGAGAGACCAAGTCTTCATAGATTAGCAATAACAATTTATTTGAAAAATGTAAAAGAAATTTTTAAGAGCTGATAAGAACCAAAGCCAAAAACGAGCAAGACTTATGAATCAACCTGATAGTACTGCCTGAAACATATCCTATATTTTCCTCTTGATACAATTGTTATTTCGTTTGAACATTTACGAACGTGACCGGAATTTTAAAATGATTTTTTAAATAAGTAACTAAGTAATTAATTGCAGCCATCAGCTGCAGAGGGCGACGACGACGAGACGCTGGCGAGAATAATGAAGGAGGAGAAGGAGAGCGGACAGGGTGAGCATTGCTCTTTGATCTTTGGAGAGCCTCTGCGATATGATCTTTTGATCTCTGGCCCTCTCAGGATCCCTACTCGGTCGCGGCTACAAATTTATCAAGTGGGCTGCACAGGGAAACAGGAAGAAGAAGGATAATCAAGAGGTGGGAATTGGAGATCGAAAAAGAGTCTCTTTACTTCGCACACTCCCACTCTGACGATTTCTTCGAACTGTTTGTTTCAAAATCGATAAGAAATGGATTAAAAATTCTGCCTTTCTTCACTTAGAGCTGCGGCACTTTTGATTTATTGTTAGCCTATTCAAGTTTCAAAGCAATCTTTGATTGCAGGATGATCAACTCGGCCCTCCACTCAAGCACAAGTGCAACAATCCCGAGCTGAGAAGGATTATGGAAGAGGTACGCGATTTATAATTTGTCTATGCTGGGCAATCCACAATATCTATAGCAGCAAAATATTCGTGTGAGATTTAGCCGATTAAACTGTAAAACAATACAAAGAAACGATTCACTTTTCGAAATTGAAATTTGGATGTGTTTCAACTGTTCAACAAAGAGATTCGATTCGGTTCTGATCAGTTTCGTTCAAATTTGAAAGGCAAGAAAAAAGATTTGGTTGGTATTGGAAAAGAGTAAGCAATTCATTCCCATTGCAGAAAATGGTCGGATCGCCGTCCGCTTCGAAACAGCTCGTCTATTCTGCAGTGAGAGCTGCCTTCGGAAGGAGTCCCGACGTCATCTGCTCGAGGTGAACTTTGATCTTTGGTCTTTGATCCCTCACCCATTGTCCCCATTGATCCCCATTGTCAGATTTGATTTATATAACTTACCCTTCATAAAAGGATCCCCACATAAATCCTCCTGTTTTTTTAAACAATTTTTCTATTTTTATAATCTTAATTTTTCTAGATCATCCTTCTCCTACATCGTCGTCTCTTCTCCCGTCTATTGCGAGCACAAGAAGGCCCCCTCAACATGTTTTGTCTACTTCCAACCCTGATCTTTGATCTTTAGACCATGATGTTAGAACCCTATCGATCCTTATCGTGACATGTTTCCCTACGGGTGCTGCTGCTACATAATAAAGCTCTGAACTGAATCAATTCATTCCACCTCGAAATGGCTTTCTAATTCCTCAGTTTTGAAATGTGGGCACCAAGTATTTTTTCTCCAATCCGAACGCGCATTGCACTTCCTTCCATGCAATGAATGGCCGTGGGACCTGTTTGCCCCTTAGAGTAACTGAACCGGGGGCCGGTAGCCTATTCACGGGCCCGGTCTGAGACCGAGGAAGAGACTGGCGCCCGAATGACCATTGTGTACCGATGCAATTACTGCATTGCGCAATGCACCAGAAATGGACAGGAAATATCGGATGTATAGATAGATGTTGAGAAAAGTCAGAGAGCCGCAGACAATTCCGAGATACGTTTCACAAATGAATGAAAATGAGTAGAGTTGCACAGGGAGCGATTATCTACCTCCTATTTTTTTCTTGACACAATCAATATCAATTCACTCATTTCTTGAAATGAGTAAAGAGATGAACTTGCCCCCTCCCCCGATATTGAGTCTGCCTGTCCACGAAGTCGCGATGTCGCGAAGCGATTGTATCTTCGTCGAAGGCAAATGATGCTTATGAGAGGAAGCTCTGCACTCTCTCCATTTCACTCACTCTCTCGTCTTCTCTGACCAGCAAGAGATCAGGCAAAGAGGAGAGAGCGCTAACGAGCGCGCGAAAATGGAGACTCGCCGCCTCGTCTTGTGAGGCTAATGGTCAAGCGAGTGTCTCATTATGATGGAGAAATAGGAGATGGATTACGGTAGTCGAGAGTATCATCATTAGGCAATAGTAAAGTGCTTGGGAAAGGGCGAAAAATATTGTTAGTGCTCTCTTGGAGTGCGAAAAAGAGCGATAACCTTATCGAGAACTACTATCCGAAAGGTCTCATGGGTACAATCTAATTGTTGTGATGATAAAGTCAATAGGACTTCATCTCTATTACAGAGTCAGACAGTGCGAGAGTGCAGGGTGAATCGAGAGAGTTAGACGAAATCTTGAGATAAAGCAAATAGCTTCAACAGTTGTCATAGTAATCGAGGCTATCATCCCTCCCCTCTCATCTCTCTGGGCCTCAAAAGAATTTTATCAAGCACTTTATGGTGTTTTTCACGCCCACTACAGCATTCGATGAAGAAATGTTTGCATGATCTGTGTAGACTGTACACTGTATAGTGTAGTTTCTTGTGTTTTATCTGACTGCTAAGATACAGTTCGGAATCGGGAGAGCAGATGTGATACCCTTGCACGTTTCCGCCACTTTCCCGACCTTTTCCGTCATTCTCAAGAGTCCGAGGGCAACTTTCCGGCCCGGATAAGCTGGCTCGTTTCAAGTCTGGTTTCAAGCCACTTGGTCGCTGTCTCCTTGTTCCGCACACTATCTTGGTGCTCGAGCTGGTGCGATAGTGAGTGAAATGGAGAGACGGCGATACGTATGTCCCCCGGTGGATCGAAGCCACTCTAGGGGCAGTTCGCGTAGACACGTCAGTTCGTCAATCCGTGTTCGAATTCTGTACAAACACAAAGATCCGATATCAAATGTTTCGAGATGCGAGAGAGGTGACTAGAGTGCTCTTCCCCTCTCACTCGGATCTTCATCTAACACTCTCCAAAGGTTTCGCATTCCGAATGGCGTCATTGTATCATTAGGGTCATGCGCCATTTACGAGATGTTGCGAGTTGTTGGGTTCTGATTTCATGCTCATCGAAAGGACTAATGACGATATGACAGCGTATCTCATCTGTGATCAAAGATCATTTTACACTCCACTGAATCAACATTCTTGATAATCATCTTCATCACGCGTTCCGAACGGTGAGCTTGAAACACAAGATACCATCTCTTCATTTCACCCACTCACTCGACTGAAGGGATTGTGCCAAATGATGAAACAATGACCCGTATTTCGAGCACTACAATTGTGAACCCAGCAGTACTTCCACCTCCTTCTTCTTCCGTCTTCTCACTTTGACTGTTATGGTCTTTCGTCTCGAATATTCTCCACATATTTTCGAGAGGAAGAGAGTCGGTATGATGTGGTATCGCATGGGCTTTGTTCTTCTTCTTCTTCTCTTCGTCTCATCGGCAGCCATTGACTAATGAGCGGGAAAGCTGTACGGTTTCGTCACTTTTCTGCTCATCTGCCATCCAAAATCACATTTTGTTTCTATCTTTAGAAACTTCTTAGCTTTCTGAGTATTCATCTTTATCTATCGTCTTATTCTATGCTACTGTTTAATCTTCAATCTTAAATTCAATCTTTAGATTTCGTTCAATGGCTGTTCGTTGACTGCTGACCTCATAGGAGCATTGAACTTGAATACGAATTGGAGCTCTCACAAGATTATTTTTGCCACATATTTCCGATTATCCTTGTTGACTTCCTTGCTTTCCACTGCATACGTGCAATCCTTTGTGTTGCGAATCATCTCTAATTCGCTTCCAATTTGCTTCCATTTGGGAGAATCGGGGTTATTCTAATAGGAATCTGCCGATAATCGCTGCGGTCTCTCTATTTCCCATTGTCTCTCGCACTGTCTGACCGGGAAGAGATCATTCAAGATGAAGAGACCAAGGACAGGAGGTAGTTCGTCATTATCCGCCGTTGTGTCCTAGTACTTTGTTACTCTCCTCCATTCCCCAGTCTATCCCCCCTCATCTTACCCCACTCTGTCAGTAGAGATGTCTCAACTGCCCTCTTCAGTCTAAATGGCCTGTTAGAAGTCAGAGAAACGAGGGAGTGAGAGGAACGAAGATAACGTCGTGTCTCTGTCCCAGAAGTGGAAGAAACCTTTAGCGGGGCCACGACGGCTTCTTTATTTCTTATACTCCTTGGTATTCTTGCGCCAAAGTCCTCCATACTTCGTTTGTGTCGCAATAATCCCTGTATCCGTAAGCCTCGCACAGACCTAAAATCCAAATATGCGCAGGATTCTCTATTCCACATACTTGTAATGCACTTGTTTTTTTTCTGTTATGCTCTTACCCTGTCCAAAGAAGGTTGTTTGAGCGAAAATGCATCAATGTCTGAACGGTTTGCTTGAATGCTATCTATTTAGTCAGAGGCCAACGGATGTGAAGATTTAGATTCGAAACAATTCTGAGAAATGCGCACTATCTCGTTTACCCTCCTCCATGTCTCCTCATTTCTCAAAAAGACTTGGAATCCCCGAGGACTAATTTCGAGCCAGATTGGCTGCCCTATTAGATAGTTTACCCGTCACTCTCTTCATTCCGCGTGCTCTCTCGCCCTCTCTCACTCGCGAGAGACTGCTGTCCTTCGTGAGACCAATTACTCGTTCCGGTGCAGGCATATCATTCCGCTCGTCTCGTCCCTACTGCCGTTAGCGACGATTTGGATCGTCCTCTGGAGGCCCATCGAACCTTCTTCCTGCTATCTTCAATGAGGTTTCCTTCTCTCTTTCTATTTTCCGCCCGTAATTGTTTTCCGTCGTCGCGCGCGACCACAATAGATTAGTGCGTGTGGTACCGTAAAGAAACACAAGACATCATCCTACCGTAATCCCCTGGGCGAGATCCGTGTGGGACCAAAAACATGTTCAGGGTGGTGCTGATCCTATCGATTATCGTCGTGGTGGCGAATGCTGGGAGGAGATTTACGACAAGGAAGCAAGAGGATAGGAGGAGGTTGGAAAATAAAATGATAAAATAAATAAAAGTCGTAATTGAGGTCGGGCCATCGACACAGGCACCAAAGTGATGAGGAAGATTACGATGACAGGTAGGTCGTGATCAGAGATTGATGCGGTTCTTACAATTTTATTATCATTTTACTTCAAAGTGACCGCGGGTATGTCATTGGGAACATCTCTTCGCATACCATTTTTATCTGGACGTGAAACTCACCGTGCATTGATAGTGGGATAATTTCCCATTGCCGAGAATCAGTTGTGTTTCACTAATGTTATTTATTTTGTGCAGAACAAAATTCCCAATAGTCCCAAGAGACTTTTGATAATAAAATAATCTATGTACTCACAATCAGATAACGATCAGATCCCGATTTATCCGTGCTATCTCTCTATTTTTCACTGAAATACGTGTCAGTTTCCTGGACAAAGAAAACACGACGCTGTAACAACACACCTACAGTCAATTTGTCTGATATCACGCAACACGGAGCAGAATAGTAGAGCTCGAAAAATGATACAGCCGTCTCTTCATTTCACACACTCTCTCTCGTTGAACGAGCGGCGAGAGAGTGTGCAAAAAGAAGATAAGGCGGTATCATTTCTCGAGCTCTACATAATAGTCTCTCCAATTCCGAACGTGTGGAGAGTCAGCAAATTTCTCGTGAGCAAACCTGCACACAATTTCTCACTAGCTCAATCCCATTTCCAGTTATGAATTCTGGAAGCTCTGAAAAATTCATAGCTCCGTGATTAGACATTACCAGACTGACTCTTCCTTGGAAAAGCGGCAGAATTGCGCCCGCCCTATTATTTTTATGGTGTTGCAATTGGGCAGACTGCACTCTATCCAGTCACTAGCCCGTTAGAGTTATTGCGGGTGCTAGTGGAAGATCAGAAATGAGACAAATGGGACACTGCACATGGGAAGTTGCTAGTTGAAATAGGGAAAGAGCAAAACCATGTGCTTCATTCCGTATGGAAAGATGCTGAAAAAAGCGATTACCCTTTCTTCATTGCTTTTCGAAAATAAGACACCGAGATCGGTGAAAACATCTCGAAAATGAGAACGTGCGTGTATTCTGGTCGCGAACTCTCTTCTCCCTCGTCTTTACTCCCCCCAAATCTTCCACAATCTCCCATTCCGGTCTAAATTATTCACGGGCAGAGACTGAGGGCCCTTAGATGGAGGGTGGAGGGAGATGGAGCTGTAAGCGATACACGTAGTACTTGTAGGCGGATCCCGTGACTAACAGGCGGGGCAAAAGGGGGCGGAGCTTGGGTAAAGGGGGCGGGACGGGACCGATCTCAGAAGGAGGGAGGTCGCCCTTCTTTTCTCAGGATGATTAGAAGGTCTTGAATTCATAGTCATCCTCAACTACGAACAATCATGCGAATTCTGCTCTTGCTACTGTGTTGCGTTCGGCTCAGGTAAGATGTCGCCTTATCTCCCATCGTAGACCATCTCCGAAGAAAGTCTCTGACTATTCTAAAAGTCTTCGTTACGGATTAAAACTGAACGGATTTCTTAATTCGTGTAGTTAGGGTAATTTATGATTCATTCCGTTTTCGGAATCCTCCCCCGGTTCCAAATTATCTGCTTTCTCAATCCCTTCCTGCTCCCTCCCCGGTTAAAGCATGAGAAATAGCACTCGCAATGCAAAAAAAGTGGCCGGAAACGAATGTTTGGAAGAAGAAAAGTAGGAAATTTAGTTATGACTTCCTCCCATCTGGGCCGTTCTTGAGATATGGAATGGGACAGGGCCTTCCTGGTAGATCAGAGACTCCAGATTACCATGCTTCAATGGCCTTGAATGCAATCAGACCATGCTTTCTGGGTACGGCTGACCGCAAGCAACTGAAGTTGGCCGTTATTTTGGTAATGGGTGCTGCTCGGTACCGCAGGTTGCCGATTTATCGGCATATATGAGGTCAATTCAGGGGGAAATCTGCTAAATATCGACTTTTCAGTGATGAAGATGCGAATTCGGACACTCAAATCATCACAAGGATGCTGAATGGAAGTGGATACGATTGGAGAGTTCGACCACCCGGAATTAATCTCGCCATGCCCGGTTCGTTTCACGTTGCTGACTTATCAAATCACCAAATCACTTGCTTTTGCTTGCACAATCTCTATTCTTGAGCATTCTGAGAAAATTCTCGTTATTTTCTCATGGCTTCAGTATTTTTTGTAGCGTTATTTGCGTGGGCCACATCATATCGTAGCAGGCAGACAATTTCTAGATAGATAGGATATCGTTGTTGTACACCAATCATCCCCGTGAATTCATTGTTACCTTGTATCAGCTTGCATGTTTGCCTAGGCCCTCTTCGTACCTAAGACGCACGTGAGTCTCTCCATCCCGTAGGCCTCTCTCCAGTCAGAATACGACTGAGAGCGTGCAAATGGGAGAAATAGCTGGCCTCTCCCCTAAGTTATGCGCGAAAAAGTGCGGCCAAGGTGCGGAAAAGAGGCCGGAAGTTGAAGAAGTGAAACGTCGAAATTGAATTGGATGGTCGATGAATTGCAGGCAATCACGGTCCGGTCGTTGTCGATGTCAACATGCTGCTGAGGAGGTTTGATTATTTTCAAATATATTATTTTTAACAGAATTCTTCAAATTATGACGCGGAAAATGGACGAACTGGCTAAAAATAACTATGATTGGGTCAATTTTGGCAGTAAATCGTAGTGAGCATGTGAAGTCATTTTTTCCGGATGATTTTTTTCCGAATTTCCTAGTGCCGACGCTGCTTTGTGACCTCGCCTCTTTCCTGTTTTGAATTATCTCTCCAGTCTGCGCCCTTTTCATCGCAATATCGCTGTCTGACTCTCTCTCATTCCCATGATCTCTCGTCTTCTCTAACCGACGAGAGACGAAGATCCCGATCATTGCTGCACAAAGGGTTTCCTTCCCTCGAGAAGCAGCGCACCCGAAAAAATGTGATTTCCCGCCTTCCATTCATTCGCAAGGCGAAAGGTTTAGAGAAGGAGAATGGGAGGAGAAGCAGTCTTTATATTAGGAAGAGGGCTGAGAGTCCCCCCTTCAGCCTATTAGATCCCCTGTTGTGGAAGAATAAGTAGGAAGTGAAGGGAGGCAGGGTAAAGAAAGACTGGGATTGCAAGGGAATGATGCAATGAGGTGGAAGGAATACCTTACAGTATCTCGAAGATTGATGATGTGAACATGGAGTATTCGGTGCAGTTGACGTTCCGTGAGGAGTGGATCGATGCACGGCTCGCTTACGGTATCGTCGGAGCTCCGGGTACGGTAGATTTCGTTTAGACAGCCGCTGAGGCGTAATTGAACAGCATCGTTGCTTCGTAGTCTAAAAATTGGATGGTTACAGAGAGTACGAAGTTTTATTCAGACTACAACACCCTGCCTGATTTCGTGATTCTTCCTGCTGGTGAACAGATCTGGATGCCGGATACGTTCTTCATGGTATTTATTATTGATTCATCGTACAGCATCAATATGTCTCTTGTTTAAGTCAGAAAGTGCGGAATTATTATAGAAACCAGCTCGTAGTTATTATCTTAGCATGGTGAAACTCACTTGAAAACAAAAAAAAGTATCAAAGAATCAAAATTTAAAGAAGGAGGGGCACGACCATTTGGGTCACATAGACTGACTATGCAGGGCTGTAGGGAATGCCCACCCGATCAGACATCACTTTATCCGAAGAGCTACAAACTTCATTGAAGCCTCCTACGAATTATCAAAGTTTGGGCTTGCGGGCAGGCGAAATTAAGAGTACTGTAAGATTTCCACCTGGTATTGATTGATGGGGTGCGGATATCGAAAAAGTAGAAAGTAGCAATAGAATTATCGCGCCTGACGGGAACCGAACCAACAACTTCACGTTTGCAAGACCGCGGCTTTGCCACTATACCAAGGAGGTAGTTGTGAG
Organism: Pristionchus arcanus; assembly: GCA_900490705.1. NCBI lineage: Eukaryota > Metazoa > Nematoda > Chromadorea > Rhabditida > Neodiplogasteridae > Pristionchus > Pristionchus arcanus. The sequence continues at coordinate 10,696 of LS485355.1, forward strand.
GGTGAGGAGCGGGGGAGTATGTATAGCGTCAAAACGAGCGCGTCTCTGATACAGACGGGTTTTCAAAAAGATCATCAAAAATTATAAAATCACACAAGAAAATTTTCATGATACAAATGATGCCATCACGATATGTTTGGCTACAGTAATCCCGCAGTTACGGTATTGTCTATTCATTCGATATCATCTATTCACGGTGAAATCGACATGATTCTGTCCCCCCTTTGGAATGACTAATTGGATACTTTTTTACTTTCTAATTAATCGTCTTGTTACTGTAGTCTATGGTGATACTGATTCATGCTACGTTGATACACAGTGGATAGATAACGATGACAAATTTATCTTATAAAACAAAAAATAACAAGTTTAATGAGGGGTGGGTCCAGAGAGACTTGTGGAGGGTGATCGGTGTCTTTCTGGGTCCGATGACGGCTCCCTTGATCATGAGGTAGCCCTGGTTGACGGTTCCGTAGTGGGGGAGTCCCTCCAGTCGTCCCTGCAAAATAATGATTAAATAAGTTTATTCGATGACGCCTCAGGAAAAAATATCTATTTAGAAGCACTCAGTAGAGCGAATATCATCTAGTGATCAGATTTGCTGATACAAATTTACCATCATCGAGCAAAAAGAATAATGTCCGAGATAAGAGGAAATCTCACCATGGGGTTGATGGTCTTCTCAGTGACGTCGAACTCGGTGCATCCGTTCTTCTTGCCCTCAGAGGGGATTTGCCGATACGGTAGATCTTCTTGTTCATCTCGGTTCTGTGATGGTATCCCTTCTGGCCAGCACGGTAATCGTATCTGAACGAACTAGTTAAGTATCGTAAATATATAAACCGTTACACTTATGCCAATAGTTTATGATAATAACCGTTTCCTACTCACGCATAAGTCGCCGAATTTCTCATGATAGACTGAACTCAGAATTGGCTAGGGGTGGCAGAACCCTTACTGAGAAAATGCGAAATTTAGCAATAATAAATAAGAAGCTAGGGAATAAAAGATTTTGCGCTAAACGCTTAACACAGTGAATTTTACGGCAACAATCGTTTATGTTATCAGCAACGACTAATATGAGCATAACTTACATTTTAGCAAGAATCACAGCTAATCAAAACCCAAAAAAAATAGGCGCTCACCTTGCGGAGACCCTTGTGGGTCTTGCGAGGGCGCTTCTTGGCGAGCCAGGTGGAAGCCGCTCCTTAAAATAAAATACTAATATTGTTACTCACCAAATTCGGATAGGAAATCAGGCTTTCAACCATCGCCTATTTGTAACATCTTGCCTTATTGGTGCTAACCAAAGATACACGTACCAGTTCTTGAAGTGCGTCTGCGGAAGTCCTCAGGCAGATGCTCAGCGAACACGGTCTTGAAGAGGCGAGGTCCCTTCGGGGTCTCGAGGATGGTGACGGCCTCGACGACCTCCTTCTTGTTGACCTTCGATCCGGGCTATAAAAACCAAGTAACCATGCAAAGCAAGTATGCATTACATTTTTAAAACACCGTGCACAATTTTGAATTGGATCAGGAGGAAAGCAGCAGTAAACTGTGTGTTATTTGACACGAAATTCGAACAGACACTCGTAACCATAATTTCACTGTCAATTACTTTGTTCATCCTAAATTAATATAGTTTTATACTAACGTAAAACGCAACGGCCTGATATTTAAATAATATATAAAATGTTTACCTTGGTCTAGGTGAACGGCAGCCATCTCATTGTAGTGCCACACGCGGGCAGTCTGGACGTTGTGGCGACCTTAATTAGACGAATTCAGTTACAGAAACAAATATTATAGCGGAATTATATAGAAAGGGATCACAAAAAAGGAGAACAAGGAAAATGCACGCAAGAAATGGTTCGGACGTGAATTCAAATCGTAAGTTCGAATACAACCGCGATTTTCAGAGTTAGGGGCAGTAAATTGTCACGCATTATCGAATATTTGCTTTAAATGCAGTATATACAACAATTAAAAACTAGAATTACTCAAGGAAACTTAAGCTGGCATGAAAAAAACAGAGCGAGCACTCGCAAAAACAGGACTCGATTTAACATCATCCATTATACTGCAATTTTGAGCTTCAACTGCGTTCAAAACTAATAATATGGAGTGCTCAGCTTGCCCTAATGCATCCTAACATAAATCTAAACTAAAAATAGCGAGCAAAACGACAACAGAATTGATAAAAGGACAAAGAAGCCGCTGTGGCGAAAAACGGAAAAATTCCGTCCGCAATTACAGTACCTGCGAAAAAATTGAAAAAAATCCCGTCCGCACTACAGTACCCGCGTTATAAACTCAAGCCAATCCGTGTGGGATATTTTCGCACTTGGTCGTGCCCCTCCTTCTTTAAATACGCCTTGACTCGCAGTGTAACGTCTGTACAAATCTTGACAAATATTTTTTTTTTGCACGGTCTGTCTTTGGTCAATTGCTGTAACAACTTCAAATTTCATTATCTCACCTTTCTGAAACACATTCGATCTTTGCCCTGAGGAGGGAAAAGTTGAAACAATTCTGCTGAAATCCTTCGAGAATGTTGTTGATCCTTATCGAAAAATGCCTCAGAATTAGAGAATATAAAATGGACCAAGACACACTTCGATTTAATAAATTACAGAACGAGAAAACGGCGCAGCGTCACACAATCGACAAGCCTAATGTGATGATTCGCGTTCACAAGAATGGAACGATCCTTTACTCAGTCAGGATATCCCTCACCCTATCGTGTCCCATGCATCTACAGGTGGGATTCTCGTTACTATCTTTTTGTAGGGTTATGTTCCTCGTCAACATCAGCACCCTTTGGCTGGGAAGTGTTGCTTGAGCATGCGTTTCTTGAAGAGGATCGTGAGCGGGTGAAGGGGCGGAGTTTGTGATTGAATACCCCAGATGTATCTACACTCATTATTCCCTTTGAGGACTATCCGATGGATATGCAACGATGCAGCATCGAAATGGGCTCGTATGCCTACACGACTGATGATATCGGTGAGTACCGTCCTGAATTTTGTTCGAAATTTGATTTCGTTCAAAACACACTCATATGCCAAGTTTGTGCTTGTTCGATTCCAAAAAAATTGAAGCCGTGTCTTTGAAAAGCAGTATTCTTTCAGCAATGTGAGAGATTACAAATTAGCTTTTGTTCCATTCACTCAGCATGATACATTATTGTTGGAAAAAATATTTGTACGATATTAAAATCAATGGAACAATTATTCCACCTCGTAATCTCCCCTCACTGAAACTCATTCCGTATTTGCCCCTTGGAGCGAACAGTTAAATAATCTTCTACTTATTCTACACTACATGCAATGTACAGCTAAAATTATAATTTTCGACAGAATCCAATACATATTTTAGTGCTTGCGAATATTTCATATTCCTACTGTGGTACACATTGAGGGAAATACTGGCATAGACAGTAAATAGAAGAATCTTGTACGAATCTTCAAATTCTCACGTTTCCGATGAGAACAACATTATAATTTAGAGAAAAGGCGGCAAATTATGACAAGATCAAATTGAAAAGTGATCAAAAAATGAGAAGACAATTTGAGAGTACGTATGGAAGCGAGATTCGGACATGCCCGTACAGCTCAAGGCCGGACTCGCCAAGTCACTGCCCTCCTTCCAACTCGTATGGTACGGTATCCTACTCTATTTCCATCGTAATCATGACCTATCATACATGGCAGAAAAATTAGAACGGGTTCCGTACGTAAAAGGAAATTAGATATGAGTCGTGCTTGAGATCACTCAATAATAGTCGATTTACGGTAATCTACCCGGATGTTTCCGATAAAATACCGTCACGTACCGTGGCCGTTCTTGTTTTTCTGTCGTGCACTATACAATAATATCTCCAGGTTTAATGTCTCCGATTGCAAGTCACGGACTTCTACTGGAATCTACGGCTGCCTGAAGGCGACCCTTGAGTTGAAGAGACAATTCAGGTAGAGGGAATTACGGTAGCATCATGATCTTTGATCTCGCCCATTCCAGCTACTACCTCCTGCAGCTGTACATTCCCTCCACCATGCTGGTAATCGTATCGTGGGTTTCCTTCTGGTTGGATCGATCGGCCGTGCCGGCGAGAGTGACGCTCGGAGTGACAACTCTGCTCACGATGACCACCCAGGTACGGTAGGATACGGTAGCACGGTGGTTATCGATCGATGACTACCCAGGTGAGGTAGTACGGTAGTTATCGATTGATTCAGGCATCCGGAATCAACGCTAAACTGCCTCCCGTCTCCTACACAAAGGCTATCGATATCTGGATTGGAGGTCAGAATGATCTTTGATCTTTTGACTACCGTACTCTCCTATTTTCAGCCTGTCTGATGTTCATCTTCGGAGCTCTGCTCGAGTTCGCTTTTGTGACGTACATCTCGTCTCGGAACTTCTATCGAAGTGAGTGGATTACTGTAGATGGTTACGGTACATCCATGATACGGTATCCATTCCAGCCAGTCGAATGGATGCCAAGGCCACGCTGGTTCCCGAGGCAACTGAGCAACCATTGATCATTTCGAATAATCATGTAAGTTTTTGAACCTGACAGATCGGAATCATTGATATTTTTTCCTGGGCTCGTAAATTTGGCACGGTCGTGAAGCATATCAGAATGTTGCGTAGATTTTCACGATTTTCCTCGATCGCAGCATAAAATTGGGAGATACGATAAGAATTTTGTTCGAAGATCACAAAGCAGATTACCGTAATATGTTCAGGTTGACGCTCGCATGAGCGAAGTGTGGATTCGGCAGCAGGGATTGGATGGACCAGTGTACATCCTCGCCAATAGACGGTTTGATCTTTGATCATTTATCTCGCTGATATGTTATCTGTTCAGGCAATCAACTTGGGCCATGATCAAGTCATTCGTGCAACGATTAGTGATCGTCAAATATATTCGAAACAAGCTCTATGTCTCTGACAAGTCGAAGAGAGCCGATCTCATTTCGAGTAAGCATGAGTATCACGGCGCAAGGTCGGATGAGAACATTTGGATAATAACCTGCTGGATGAGAACCTTTTTTGTGTTTTCTTCCGATTTGGGGTTTGGGATCGTACTGTCAAAATCCTTCAACCCGTTAAAAAATATTTGGTTCTCATCCAGTAGGATATCACCCGAATTTTCTCATCCGGCCTAGTCCCAGTATCACACAGTACCTATCTACAGTACCCCATTGCAGGACTTGCCTTCCCCACTCTCTTCTTTCTCTTCAATATCGCCTACTGGTGGAGGTATTACGAAGTGGAGAAAGTGCGCACTGTCGGATACTATGTGAACGAGAATGGAACGGGTGCACCAGTCAAGAACCTTCTCCAAGCACAAGCGTAGCCTACCGTATCCAAAATATTGTAAAAGTAATATTTTATAATCGTCAAAGATTCTTGCCTATGGTTTGGTGGTCTGTCTCGGTGGTAGATTGAGCGAGGAAGATCCCCCATGTCCCTGTTGCCCGGTGATGACAGGGAGACGGGCTTATGCCACGTCCCCATATTCCCCACTTCTGTTCCTTCCTTACTTCTCTCTATTCATTCTGGTATTTTTTGACGTGTACGATACATTTCTGATCATTTTTGAGAACAAATAACACTCACGCTATGTTCAATTCTTTCCCCATTCATATTAGTGCCAAAAAACTATTGAAACACCTCATTTATGTTGCTCTGATCTGATTCGTTCGTATCAAAATGAATACATAATTTAAATAACAATTTTTCAAAGATAAATGGATTTATCAGAATGCAAAAAGTTGTAAGCTTGGCGTACTGTATCTTTCAAATCAAAAAGGTCTTACCACGATTCTATCGCAAACTGACTTCGGCGTCTGAATTTCGAAGAAAATTGTTCAGAAGGCGCCCGGCTTTTGAGTCGTTTGTTCCTTTGTTTTTGCTCATTTCACTTCCATTTTTTGAGGTAATCACAGTCGAATAACCATGGCACAGCAAGGAGACGGCGGACACCTCTTCCACGCTGGTAAGAATCTCATTTCAATTGTTTATATTTGCTTCTTTTGTTCGTTGTTTTTATTTATGCCAGTAACTATTTTATATAATTGCAGAAGATGGCAGCGCCCAGCGCTTCCTTTTCACCTCGGAGTCCGTGTCCGAGGGACACCCCGATAAGATGTGCGACATCATCTCCGACACTGTTCTCGACGCTCACCTCGCCCAGGACCCGAATGCCAAGGTCGCTTGCGGTAAGTTAATCAACATTTGGATTGGGCTCATTGAAGCTGTGCTGAGAGAGGAATAACACGGTACTTTGCTTCAATTTTGTAGAGACCGTAACCAAGACTGGAATGGTTCTCCTCGCTGGAGAAATTACGAGCAAGGCTGTCGTCGACTATCAGAGCCTCGTCAGAAATGCCGTCAAGAAGATTGGATTCGACGACTCCAGCAAAGGTGTGTGCATAACTTGAACTATTATTCAGTGACAACGCCACTTAATTGAATCGTCTTTGCTACTCGAGCTAGTCACACTGTCACATGTTCGCCCAATTTCGCAACATTTTTTGTCGATACTTCTGGGCCTTTATTGGAAAGTTGTTTACATGGTCAGCAGCTCTTCTATTTATAGATCTAGATCCGCCTAAGTTTCGCAATAGAAGTGGTTGCGTCAGGGTGACGAGTGTACTTTGTGTGTAATGTGTACTTTACCAGGATTCGACTACAAGACGTGCAACGTGCTTGTTGCTCTTGAACAGCAGGCACCTGAAATTGCCAGCGGTGTTCATGTTGGAAAGAACGAAGAGGATGTCGGAGCAGGAGATCAGGTACTTTTTTGACATGTTCTTTTGATAATAATTTTAATTACAAATAAGTTATTCCTTTCTCTATTTATTATAATGATATTTTAAGGGTCTCATGTTCGGCTACGCCACCGATGAAACTGAGCACGCCATGCCCCTTTCCCTGGTGCTTGCTCACAAGCTCATGGAGAGACTTCATCAGCTAAGACGCAGTGGTGTGCTCGACTGGGCTCTCCCGGACAGCAAGTCACAAGTTACCGTCGAGTATGCCTTCGATGGAGGAGCATGCGTGCCTCTCAGAGTGCATACCGTCGTTATCTCTGCCCAGCACAAGCCCTCTGTCTCTCTTGAGCAGCTCCGTGAGGATCTCCTTGAGCACGTCATCAAGGTACGTTGTTGTATAACACTATTCAAGGCACATTTTCAACATTAAATTATATATCCATTTTTGTGAGTTATATTGAGAGAGAAATGAATTTTCATTAATATTTTTAATTTGCAGAGCGTCATACCGCCGAAGTTCATCGACGATGCCACCATCTACTATCTCAACCCCTGCGGATCCTTCTGCATTGGAGGACCTCAGTCTGATGCTGGTCTCACCGGCAGAAAGATCATCGTAGATACGTACGGAGGATGGGGAGCCCACGGAGGCGGAGCCTTCTCTGGCAAGGACCCCACCAAGGTGGACAGATCGGCTGCGTACGGAGCCCGTTGGGTGGCCAAGTCGCTGGTCAAGGCCGGAGTTTGCCGTCGCTGCCTCGTGCAGGTGTCGTACGCCATCGGTGTGGCCAAGCCCCTTTCCATCACGGTCATCTCGTACAACACCTCTCCTCTGAGCGAGCTGGAACTGCTCAGCATTGTCAACGACAACTTCGATCTCCGCCCTGGAATGCTCATGAAGGTAAATATTTTACATAGTTATTACAAAGTTAAAAAATATCTGAATGTTTTTACATTTTGAACATTGCAGGATCTTGGACTCAAGAACCCCATCTACGAGCAGACTGCCCGCAATGGCCACTTCGGCCACGAGGCCTTCCCCTGGGAGAAGCCCAAAGAGCTCAAGATCAAGCCCGAGCTGCTCGCCAAGCTCAAGGCTCGCGAAATGAATGGAATGGGCGGACAAGAGGCTTAAAAATATTTTGTTAGGCCTCGAATGATGCTGACGTTGTTACTTTCTGTTCGTTCTGTTCTGTTATTCTGCCAATGCTTTAGCTCAATCTTGTTGTGTCCATTTCCTTGAAACTGTTTTGTGCAATTACATTGCAATTCCTCCAAACGTGACTTTAACGACTAGCATCATACTACCGATATCAGTTTACGTGAGCTTTATCCCACCTAATCGCATTTTATTAGCATGTCTGTTTCTGGTTTGTTTAGATAAATCATATTCATAAGTTACTTCGCCCTTACGAACTGCCACCGAGAACTAAGAACTAAGTATGGTTTGTAGCAATTTTATCAACGACAAAACAAGTGAACAACGACTATTATGAACATTACTAGTGATATTTCTACTTTCCTCCAGCCGGAGCGCAATCAAGTTTGCCTCTGATGATATTGGCTTTGACGGAAATGAGATCTCGTCGACGACCTCCACGAACCATCACCTGAAATACTATTTTATTAAAACCCGTCGGTAAGTATTTCTACGTAAAGAAAGTGTTCTATTACTATGTCGGATTGAGCATGAAACCACTGAATTTACCATGTACGTTAAAATATTGATCAAAGGATGCTTTACTTGTGGGGGCCAACACAAAAGGATCAAAGTTGGGGCGGTTCACTTATTCAGAAAGTGGTAATATTTTAGTGGATATACTAAATATAGGAGCATGAAAAGGACGGATTCTAATCGCCTCAAGAGACCCACAGTCAAGAAAGGCCCCACTCAAGAAGCCTACTTCGTGAGTTTCTCTTTACCACGCAAGACAGGACTTCGGCGGCTGGATGGACTACTTCGAGACTCAAGAGCCATCGACTAAACGCGTTGGACTATCGACAACTAAAATCTAAGAAGATCCCATCCCTTGACCTCCGTCACTGAGTTGAAGAATGGGTTTTTTTTTGCAATATCTAGGCTTACGGCATTTTCATAGAGCCGAGGATGAATTGAGTGTTCACTTCAGTCGTCTGTAGATCAACCCTTAATTGTGAGGGCCAGAAAAATAAGTACTGGGCTAATTGAAGGGCCCTAGGCTCTTCCCATTTTAGGCTGGCCCCCGCAAGTATAGTACCCAAGGAATTATCAATCAGTAGTCACTGTGACGATCATCAGAAAATAAATACAATGAAAACGATAAGATAGATAGCAATTTTATGCATTTTTACTGACCTGAGAGTGCTCCTGTAGATTGTGTCCCACATTCGGGATGTACGCGCACACCTCGGCGCCCGTGCTCAGCCTCACGATGGCACACTTGCGATTGCCGGAGTTCGGCTTCTTCGGATGACGGATTACAGCTGCAGAGAGATGAGTTAGATGGCATCCAACAAGAGCCTACTCTAATTCCAGTGATCAGTTTCATTTATTGTCATTAAAAGACAGGTTCGGCCTACAATAGTTCCTTGTTATCATTATTCCTTCTTGTGAAATTTCAGTTTCACAGAAAACCGTCTGATCTAACGGGGCTTTCAGTGTCCTTGCACCATCAACATAGTCGACTGTATCTCCCCAAGAAACCCCTTCACTATGTGTATTCAAATTGCTGCTCAAATGCAAAAAAGAGCAAGCATGCAGTAGCACGCAATTGTTATAAAACAGGCATCGTACTTCTGGCTTTGATAATGATAGCAAGGGGCTACTTGCATTAGCTACTGGTAACCTCGGTAATAACATAAATATGGCAATTTTGAAAAAGAACATAAGGCGCTCATGGTAAAGTGAATAGGAACTCGAATACATACAGGAAAGTAAGGAGAACGCTTGTTCTCGAATAATTCGGGAATAAATTACGACAAACTCACTTTTGAGGACGATTCCCTTGAAGTGATTGTATCCGGTGATGGGACTCTTGTCCTTGGAGCGTGCTCGTCGCTCAGGAGGTCCATTTCTCTCGTGGATGAACTAAACGAAGCACAATTTCATTTGAAAACGAGAACAACTGTTGCTACCACCGAAAGTAGATGATATTTCATGTTTCATTTGTAATTGTCGCAACACTAACACTTTCAGTCTCTTCTAGTACGTCAAATAGTTACCCAGTTATTTACAGTGAAATTGTGGTGGAACAAACCTGGAGGAAGTTGTTGCGGGCTGCGAGGGCACTGGTGTGCAGCGCGGCTGTGGCGGTCGACGTGGACGGCAGATGGACCAGCTGCTGCAGCAGCGAGCTGCACCGACCGATTGCACCACCAAACATCGCGTTTAGCGCCGAGAAGCGATCGATAAAGCGCAAAAGCGCGAGGGAGACGAGTGTGAGGTGTCGACGATGCAGCACACCACGAACTACACCGCGATAAGCCACTGTAGGTTCATGCCGAGCACGTTTATGATTACCGTATTTTTTATTGTTATTTTTATTTATTTAATTACAATTATTATAATATCATAATTCATCGGGTAATAAATCTCCTCGAATTCTCGCACCCGGATCCGGCCAATTAATCTGGCGTGTGTTTTTGCGTGTGCTGTGCCTAATAGGCATGAAGTGAATGCTCATGCGCAGTGGCCCTTGTGACGAGTTTGAAAATGAGGAGTGGAAGAGGATGAGCAAGAGGGGTGAAGAAGAGGGGAAAGGAGAGGGGAGGAATCACAGGGAGGGGAAAAGACAGACCGACCGCCGACCGGCTTTTGCCAGCTGAGAGAGCGGGGGTAGCACACGGGTGTTAGACAAGGGGAAGAGATTCACTTTCATCTCGTTGTTGCGCCACGATACCCCCGTTGACCCATGATGATTAGCACGTTAGTTACGTATTCACTCGAATCACATCACTTCTCTCGAAGTGATCTTTGATCTCCATTACACTGCTTCTGGCTCCTGACGATTTCTATAATTACGTGGATGTTACTTATCGAAGTGATCTTTGATCTCTTGTTCACCAGATTCGTATTACCGTAATATCCTTGGGCTGTCAGAAAGCATCATCTCCCCTGCACAAATTGGCGAGATCTCCGTGGAAACAAAGTGGCCCATTCAATTCCCCCCCCCCTCAGACCACGTAAAGACTTTGCACATTCTGCATTCACTATAGTTGGTCAGAGATACGAGAGAGCATGCCAATCGGAGAGAGTCAGAGATCGTTCAAAGGCCTTCCCGTCTCATTGTGTGTCTTTCCAGTTCAAGCGTGATAATCCGTGGGCAGTTTGCCAAAGAGGCCATCTCAGTATCCCCCACCCACACCCACAGAACTGTACCCACGTGTCCTTCCATTCCACTACTTGCTTTGCTATTTTAGAGTAGGAAGACATCACCCTCTTCATTGCACGTGTTCTCATTCTCCTCGTTGACCAGTTCGAAATGTAGAGGCCTTTTATTGCCATGCCATCCCTACTCAGTATCCCCCCAAACACACAGAACAGTACGCCCTCCACGTGCCTCCTTCCTCATTTGTATTCACAAAATTCTACTATGTTTTGACAATTGTGGACTCTGCTCTTCTCGCTCTCTTTCTCAAAATTCCACTGTTATTCCGGAGAAATTACAGTGTGAATTTTCCTTGCAATTCCCCGTTCCAGCCAAACAGTACACCCTTTTCTCTTCCTCGGTTTTCTCGCTTCTGACTCACAGCCCTACAGAGGATAGCAGTTCCTTCTCAACCTCTCGTCACGGCCTTTTCATGCCGTCCAATGTAAGCTATACGATTGACAATCCGGATCTGATTTTTTGTCTGACACAATGAGCAATCATGCCATGGGCATACCATGTCTGGCCACTTTTTTGTTGGATAAAAACAGTGTGCTAAGTACCTGGTTCAAGTGGAAAAGTAGCAATTTTCGATAGAAAAGACTGTCAATTTTAAAGAAAATGTAGTCATTTTGCGATAGACAAATACGGTATCTTACGCTTCGGTCGCGTCACTCATCCGCTTGCAGCGCGTCTACGGCGTATCGGAGGCAGAGGCGCGTGTGGCCAAGGGAGGACGAGTGGGAGAGGAGGACACCGGGCTAGTACGGTATGGAATTCGAACAGTATATCAAAAAATCAGTGCAAGATGTTACGCTTCACCACCTAGCTTTGGATATTTTGCTGATTCCAATTCGTAGTAAATTCTGAGAGCCGATGATATGATTATTTTCATTTTGATAGCGGATGTAAAAACGACTATCCATCACTTTTCTCACCTCCTCTTGCGCACCCTCTGAAACTCATTCCACTCCTCAACTCCATCACCGAATTCATTCATAGTCCCAGTGATCTCTGCCTTCAGTGATCTCTCTGAACACATTCTTTGCTCTACTCCTTCTTTCTCTGCCCTCTCCCCCATTCTCCTGCTCTCTCGCTCCCTCTACCCTACCAGGCACCCCACGAAATGGAGATCATGAACATTGCTCTGTTTGCACTTGCGAACTAGTACACGCGAATGGCCTCCGGTAGAGTCTGAGTCTCTCCATTGCCCATGATCTCTCGCGGGTCAGAAAAGGCGAGAGAGCAGGCGAAATGGAGAGAGTACAGCGTGGCCCGGTGAACTTGACTTTGTCACTGTGTCATCCGGTTTGGACAGTGCACGTGCAAATGTAGGCGGTAGTCTGGAGCCTGCGAGCATGATCTGCAATCTGAACGGGATTCTGCTGGGCTTCTTGGTGTTAGTGCATGCTGATAATTAGGGATGTCGTAATGAACAATCTTCGCTCTTCACACTCTCTTTCTGCTCTGGACGATGAGAGAGCATAATGAATGAAGAGACGATTCGTTCTGGGATCCTTAATCTTCACTTGCCACCTCTAATGCCCTTTTCTCACCCCATTCATTCTTCATTGCATTTTTTCTCGAAACGAAGCGCTGTTGACCTCTTGCTACCTTCAAAGATCGCTGACACCATTCATCGTTCGCTAAAGGGCTGCCCCTATCTAGCTCAGTCACCCCTGCCTCTCCTCATTCCCCTGCTCTCTCGCTCTGTCTGACCTCCAAAGATCTCAAGTAAGAATACCCCAGCAGTTCTCATCCCTCCTCTCTTCCTCCCCGCTATCACTTCATTTACTAATCTCCTCCCTATATCCCCTTTGACTTTCTCCCCTCTTCACCCCTTTTTATCCCCTTCAAATCGAGTCTCAAACTGGTTTCCGTGTCCGTTTTCTTATCCGTTCTTCGACCCTTTCCGATGAGTTGCCATTTCCCGGTTTTGATTGGAGAAATCCCGGATTTGCAGTATTGTTTAGCATCGATTTCCGGATCTCACTGAACAAAATGATAGATCAATGCACATTGTACCGGACCTTGGAACAAAAGGGCAGCTGTTGATTCATTCTTACATTCCTTTCATCCTGACGATCTTTTTACCAATCCACATCCTGTTGAGCCTCAGGCGAAATTCAAATCAGCTGTAGATACTCTATTCGGTAAATCTTCATTACATTCTAACCTTAGTGCATGAGTATTAGGGTCATGCAAGGGACGGTCAGGGCCCATTTATTCTACTGTTTTGGTGATCAGAGTAAGCAAGAGAGCATGAGAAATGGAGAGAGTCAGAGACAATGCGCACCCGATGTTTCTAGCTAATTTTGCACTAGATACACTGCTGCACAGATGCGATTAGTAGTTTCTGGCGCGGACACAACCTACAGAGGGCTGTCTAGTATAATAACAGAGGAAATTCCGAGGTGATCCTCGATTAGTCATCATCTACCGTCTAAATGGAAAATTCAGTAGAAAAACCGCTGCTTCGATTCTCCGAACCGTCCAGAAACTCGCTTCGCAGGTCGCATTCACTATTCAATTTCAAAAATTAATACAACATCTATTCTTTTTATTGAAACTCATACACGATCATAAATATTTTGTGCTTGATGTAGTAAAGGAAAGAAGGAAATGTCTGACGTAGGATGTGTCACCCCATTCTATCTCAATTACTGCTATTCTGATAATGCCACTGTGTCCATATATAAGATGAGAAATGTATGATAAAGATATGCCCATCCTCAACCCCCAATCGTGGATAATACTGGTGGACCCTTTCTAACCATTTCTGTCACCCTAATCTACACCCCCTTCCAGTTGCCTCCTCACAGCAGCGACGGCAGTGCTCACGATGACGATCCTCGTCCTGCTCGTCGTCTATTTCGTCGCTGCGGAGAAGTCGACGGTGAGACGTCTTCGGATTTCAATTTCGTTTTCTTGCGTGTTATTTTTGTGCAAGAGTTTTGCTATAGAAGGAAATGTCGAAGGCGATCTTTTGACCATTCATTGAGCTCTAGGGTCAGAGGTGTGCGAGTGAGCAACACCTTTACCTAGATTGAGCAGTTGCTTCCGGTCAGTCGAATACCCCTACTCTCCCAATGAGCATGATCTCTCGCACTGTCTAACCATCGAGAGCGCATTCAAAATTGAGAGAGTCCTTTCGAACGGTGTTCCCTACAATTGAGAAAGTGGTACTTCCTCGTTTTTGGGTGATCTCTCGAATAAGCAGAGGGTGATAGTGACCTTGCAGAGTAATGCAGCAAAAAACATGCAAAATAAGCACGAGAACCGGAAAAGGAAGTGGTTTTAACGCAGTATGCAGTAAATAAGTATCACAAAAAACGACAACAAAAGCACTTCATTCCGTCATGCAAAAATTTAGATTATTTGTATTTGTAATTTTTGTTAGACAAATCATGTCCGACAGCCTAGCAATATCTATTTGCAGGCCTTCGATTGGCCGTCTCCTTCTCCCTCGATCATGGGATCATTCGACCACTTTGCCCTCACTACGGATCACACGCTGTGTGCCCATGCGGGGAAGTGAGTTACACTTTTTTTTTTGATTATTGCGAGACTCACGAATTTTATTCAAACATGGGGCAGAGGAATTGATTGGAATGAAACCTTCGACTGATATTGTGAAACCTTACATTTCTGCAAACTTGAATCATTCGTGAAACACAATATGAATTGAGCACAAACCACAGCGGTTGATATTTCAAGAAATCGGAAAAAATTACCATTTCGAAAAAGACAACAAATCAATGCCTGCATTGAATAATTACAATTGTTCTTTTACTTTCATTATTGTTTGTTGTCTGAACGTACTAGATACCAATATCCTTATTTATTTCTGCACAATATTTCCCGTCTTCGATCGATGTGTGAGTGTGAAATGAAGAGACGCTTACCAATCCGAGAACGGAGTGCTCTCTTCTTCTATCTCCATTCTCCTGCTTCCAAAGGCGAGTGAGGCGCAGCCAGTGGATTCATTTTATTCGAACCGGAGGCACCCTTTCTTTCCGACACATACGAATTCACATTCTGGAAGCGTTCATTTTGTCGTCCGCGATATTCACTCAGCTCATTTATCTACATAAAATTCTTCAACATCAGGCTAAGTACAGAGGATGACAATCTGTTCAATTTCGATGGGAGGTTAGTGCTCTTTCACTTTCTTCCTAACTTCTACACCTAACTCAACAATTCCAGAGATCCACCACCTACGTTCTTCCATCTTTAGTCTTCTCCATATCTGGACTCGATTCTATTTGGAAGACGAGGACAAAATCGAGTTGTTCACGTACATTAGCGATTTTTATGAGAAAGCACCTGAAGATTACTGGATCAAAGTGGAAAATATGAGCGAAGACGAGAAGGAAAGTGCGCACGGAATGATCGCCACGTTTCTCGATTACTTTGACGAATTAGGAGATTGCCCATCTGAGTCGGTTGAAAAAGTGTTCCGAGGAGTTGTCAAAATGCGATGTGAGATTATTCCAGAATTTCTGAAAGTTGCGAGTATTCCCGACAATTTTGTGTCGCAGTTAATGGAAAACGTATTGTACTACGAAAATACGATTATTTGTCATCTCAAAGATAAGCATAGACTATTGGTGCCGTTTGGAAGTGGTTACATCTACAGAGCTAATCTCGAATATCAACTTGAAGATTGATTGTGATAAATGTTTAGTTTTTTGTTTGTATTGAAACAATATTATCTACACATACAATTTTCTCAATATTTGTTTACTATAAGAATAACTATCATAAACCTCAATTATAAATTCTCTGAAATCTCTCCTAACAAAACGATTGAAGTCGCGCCAGAGGGTTCAAGCGATAGGGAAATCGGAAGAGTCATTCGTTGGAGAGTCGATTTTGTTACTTCCCGCAACGTGCCGGCGAGTGCCCCTATTCATTCGTCCATACTTTTTCATCCTATTTCAATCCTGTGTCAGGGTCAGCCTACCAGTCTACATAAAGAGTGCAACATAATGTCTACCGAAGGTTCGCTCATTTTTATCGGTTCTTTAACCTCATGGAAATTCATTAAAAAATTGCAGAATTCCTGAGCCTTCGTTCTTCTATCTTTTCCATTCTGAGTAATATGGCGGATGCGGATGGAATCAACCTTGAAGGAGACCACATTGGAGATGAGGAGCTGATTGGGTTGCTTACTCATATTCAAAATCTGTATGAGAATGCACCTGAAGAATATTGGATCAAAATCGACACTATATCCGAAGAAGAGACCGAAATTGCTCGCAGACTCATTGAATTTTTCATGAACTACAATCTCACTTTTAGCGATCCCTGCCCACTTCACATGATTGAGATTGTACGTTCAGGATTAGTATACTTTCGATGTGAAATTATGCCTGAATTTCTAAAAGTTGATACTCTTCTCCCAGAAGATGTAAAGTCGATGTTCCAACACATGATGTACCTAGAATGCATATACTCGCATGACCCCAATGATTACGCTATTGTATCGTCCTACCCTGAAGAGGGGATCTGTTATCACTACGTCATTAGTCCCGAGTATGAGCTTGCAGATTGATATTGTGATAAATGTTGAAGCATTTTTGCCCGAGAAAAACTACAAAAGACACGCAAACGATTACAATAACATGCCATATTAAGCGTAAAATATCAGGATAAACTCATCATGACGATTGCATGTACCATTCTGCAATCAAAGGGATGATTGTCGTGGTTTCCGGTGGTTCCCACCTAGCGTTGTCGAACGACTGTAAAATCGCTTGACGTGGAAGCACCTTAGTCATTTCCTTTATGGCCTATCGCTCTAATTTCCCCCTTCCAGATCGATAATCTCCTCGGGCGGCAATGCAGTGGACGCAGCAGTAGCTGCCATGTTCTGTCTGGGAGCGACGAATCCCCAATCGAGTGGACTGGGAGGAGGATTCCTCATGACTCTCTACAATGCGAGTACGGGGAGGTGAGAATGGGTAGGGACTGCAATAAATTCGAAAAAGCCTCTGTGAAGAATTTTTAAAAAATTGCGTTGTTCCAAAACATCACATTTATTATTATCAGAGTATTTTTACTCCTTATTTTTACTTTACTTTTTTTCCCAGTCGTCGATTGTTAATTCCTCGAAGGTAGAATGAAATGCGCGTGCTGAAACATAACCATTCGATATTTTCGGTTGATACTATAACACTAATGCCTCTTTTGTAGCCAAGAAAGAGTGTTAACGGAAGGGAATAATTAAATAAATAATGAATAATCGCCCTTCAGTTGCACTGCAATCGATGCTCGCGAAGAGGCGCCCGCTCTCTCGACTGAGAAAATGTTCGTGAATAACAGTGATGCGAGCAAGTACGGTGAGTGATTGAGAAATAAATTCATGTTTTCTGAAAACATATTCGGTTAGAGCTTATGGCTACCGTAGATTATGAATCACACCCTTGCAGGTTTCCTAGCGGCTGGAGTCCCGGGTGAACTCGCTGGATACTGGGAGATCTTCCGTCGATTTGGATCGGGACGAGTCGAATGGAAACAGTTGGTGCAACCGACTATCGAGTGAGGGCTGATCTTTGATCTTTCTGCTATTCCTCTTCAGCCAAAACAGTGCATTGAAACTTTGTTACGCAGCACATGATTTTTATCAAACGAGACGCATAGATCTAGTACCAAGAAGCGAGATAGGCGCTGTACGAGTAGATGAGCCCCGTGAAAATGGAGATTGCAGACTTCTCTCTGACGGCGTCCCCGTCTCTGCTTACCTCGATGATGTAATGAAAGTGAAGGAACGACACTTCCGACTCTTCCCCTCTATGAAGTTAGTTGATCTTTGATCTTCAACAACGTCTTCAATGATCAGAGATCAAAGACTATCAAGAACCAGAGTTCAAAGATCACCTCAGGTTGTGGATCAATCCGGCAACAAACGCTACTTATGCTGCAGGAGAGAAGATGCCAAGAGCGAAGCTGCTCAAGACACTCAAGGTGAAATACAATTCGAGGAACCGTATCATATAAATTGGTAAACATAGGAACAGACTAGGGTCACTAAGTACAGTGTTAATTTCGATTTTTCTGAACCATTTCGTGATGAGATGATCGAATTTGTAGCGAATCGCCGCGGCGCAAGACCCCGTGCAGCTGTTCTATCACGGAGAATTCGCGGAGATTATCGATCGAGAGATGAGAGCGAATGGCAAGTCTCATCTCACTGGACCGAGTATTTTAAGTAAATTAGAACTATAATTTCAGGCGGAATCATTCGTAAGGAGGACCTGGCTGCATACAAAGTGCGAGTGCACGAAACGCCCCTCGTTGCCCATCTCAAGTGAGTCATAGAAGACGGTAGTGCCAATTCCTTCTTTCTTCATGTTTTTTAAATGAGAGAAATAATGCAAGATTCATAGAGATTCGATAGATAATATCAGCAATCATAATTTAAAATCTATGAAAGCAACAATCAATTCAGAAACGGTCTCGCTATTTGCGGTGGTCCTCCTCCTTCCGGATTCGCCGCCACTCAACTCATCATTAATATCATGAGCAGTAAGCATCAATTTCAAGTTCACTAAATTTAGATTATAACATAAACACGATTCATAGGGGACAATTTGATAATTAATTGTTTTATTAAGAATACAAATGAAAAGGAACAATCAGTGTTCTTTCGACTATTGACGTTTTTGGAACTGAGTGAAACGTATTCAAAAATTCGATGCACGTAATTCAATCAGGACCAATTCTTCTTGCAGATCTCTATCCCAACTCGTCCGTCTACCAACTCCGCCACGACGCCAAGGTCTACCACCATCACATTGAGGCCCAGAAGTTCGCTTATGCTCAGAGGTAAGGGACAACTTCTTGAGAATGAAAAACCTGTTTACTGATCGTATTTTCAATTCTATAGGTGATTTTCATGAGTTTCCTTGCCAAAGTACACAAATGGGCTGATGAGCTCAAGCAATCTTTGCAGAACCCTAATGGGCGATACGGCCTTCGTCCCATCCGCCGATCAGCTCTCCAAGCGCATGCTCACTCCCGCCTTCCTGGCGTCCGTGATGGAGAAGGTGAGGGAATGAAACTATGGCTGAGAATCACGTGAACATACCGCCCTCAGTGCAATAATTTATATTTTTCTCAAGAATGAGGATGACGAAATATAATTAGATATCTCTGGACTATTGCCGTTTTGGAATGTGTGTGAAACGTATTCCTCTCGCCATTCCATGTACTCGGAAATGAATTGTTGTGAGACACCAAATAAAAGTTGTTTTCGTGGCTCCAGGTGGACTAAAATAATTGAAAAAGAGGGGAAAATTGCAGATGACGGACCACGCGCACGAGACTGCCTACTACGGAGGAGACAATAAAGCAGCGGTGAGTAGGTATTATCCATCGATAGAAACAAAGGTCTCTTCTTTTCTTGATTAGATCCTTTCTATTGATCATGATCATTCACTACTACTGAATTATGACAGATCACCAGAGTCTTTGACTCAACATGAAACTGTGCTACTAATGAAGTGATCTTGTTCAGAGAGCGGACTTCGGCACATCGCACGTCTCCGTCCTTGATGGAGAGGGCAACGGAGTCGCCGCAACGACAACTATTAATCGGCCAGTGAATTATCGATTTTTGTTTGCGTTATCGATCGGCTGGATACTGTCAATAGGAGATTCCACCACAATATCTGCCGCAGTTGAAACATATCGAAACAGAGATTCGCTCTGATCTTACTTCTTCAAAAATTTCGATTATTTTTCAACCTAAAATTTTTTCTTGATCTTCCGTTGAAAAACATTTCTCACTACTCGACACATTTGCTAGGTTGACGTTTGTAAATTTTTTCAGTTGGTTTGGTGCCGCAGTGGAATCGGAGGAGTTGGGAATCGTGTGGAACGATGAAATGGACGATTTCTCCACTCCCGGAATGGCCAATGGGTTAGTTAGACTAGTGTCCTACCGAATTCCCCTAGTATTGGATGCCTTAGTGGACTCTTCTTTCTGTATCGTTTTCTATCTAATACAGGATAGAGCATGCATTATCAAATAATATTGCATCTTCATTGAGTGTTTTGGCAGATCAGTGCTGCGAATAGATAAACACACGAAGATCTAAACCGTTGAACCATCTCCATTTCAGTTTCGGTTTCGCTCCATCCGAGACGAATTTCATCGCTCCCGGAAAGCGGCCGATGAGCAGTATGAGTCCCCTCGTAGTGTACGATAACCATAGTAAGAAGGTGAGTGGTTTGAAGAATTTGAAAACGATCGTTTCTATGTAAAAGGTTGACGACAGTTGTGTTCGGTTACAAGCAACTTGTAGTGCAGGGGTGTGATACTATCTGCACTACCCATTTTGGCCAGGCAGACGAAAAAGAACGCTTTTTTTGCACAATGCTGATATTTAATTTGTGCAATGACACGCAATAAAGTATTCCAGATCCGAATGGTCGCAGGAGCTTCCGGCGGGTCGAAGATCATTTCTGCACTGGCAAAGGCAGTGATCAGAACACTCGTCTTTGGAGAGACTGTCAAGGTTGGCCCATCTATTCCTACTTTACCTCTGTACTTTGGACTGAAATTTTGAGGAAAAACAGGAAATATTTACAAGTAGCCATCAACTTTTGTAATTCGGGCTAAAATCTCTTTGTACTTTGTATCTTGTGAATCTTTTTAGGAAGCAATCGATGCGCCGATGCTTCACAATCAGTTCACTCCCGATATCTCGCAGACGGATCAGTACTTCCCGCTGGTGCGATTACAGAATCAATTATTTAAAAAAAATCTAAAGTCAAATTTCCCTCTTATCAGGAGCTGAAGTCGATGCTCGAGTCGGATTTCGGGCAGAAGTTCCGGAACACAACCGGATTTGAGGTATGTTTCAGGAGCGATTCAAAATCGGTGGAAATAGTAAATTCCAATTACATAGTGAATTCCAATCGAATCGTAATTTTGATGACAAAAATTTTATTCGTGGTAATTTCAGGGAATCGTTCAAGCAATTCACGCTAAGCCTGGAGGAAAGATCGAAGTTTGCGGAGATTTTAGAAGGAAGACTGATCAGAAGCCTGCAGGATTGTAGACTAAAACACTAGAAAAATTCTAATAACTCGGCGTAGATACTGTATATGATGTGATTGTATCTGCTCAAATCGTTATCTCAGTGATGGTGCTAAGTATTTCCATGTTAGATTCTGACTAGCTTTCCATATCCAATTCCCGCCGTATTCATAAGATTCATTCGGGTGCAACTTCGAGACATTCTCGCTGCGATAAATATGAAATCATGAATCTGAGAATTTATTGCCTATTCACTCCTCTCCAAAAATGACAAACAAGGATTACACAGGGTCGAAGGGTTATCAGTCAATTGTATTGGGATCGGTGGTGAAAATGGAGCGTGAGGATTAATATTTCTTAGCTTGCAAAATGTAAGAAGGGATTACATGGGTTCTATCCTGTCTGTACGGAAAGATGCCTAGCTCTAAATCTAACAAACAAAGCTTTCAAGACCAAGTGCCTTACAGAATTGATTACACTCATGACGAGAAAAGAAGTTCTTCATTCCACCAACTCCATGATTCATCCGACCGTATCGAGTTTCATCCTTGCAATGGATGGCAGGATCAGTGAGTAGCACTCCCATCTTTCCATCGCTCTCGATTTTGGCAACGACTCCTTCCAAGTCGACCACCATCAGGAAACGATTAGAAGCCTGAAGATTATTTGTTTTTTTTTCAAGATATTTCATCCACCATTTCTGAGCCCCAAATGACAATTGCTAAGCAAAATGATATCATACATTTTACGTTATCTAAGAACTAGATTTCAAAACAAAGTCATAAAGAGTGACCAGTTGAACGTACTCCATGCTAACTCCCATAGTCACTGCGGTCTCCTCCATGATGCGATATCCAGCATTGTTCGTGAACCGAATAAACTTGGCATCCGTTCCAAAGCGTCGTTCACAAGACATGAACCGCAAGGTAGAGTCGGGATTCGTGAGGGAAATCGTCCTGATCTTGAGGAACTTGATCGTCTTATCGATTCCAATCTTCTTTAGATCATCCATGTACTTCTGTGCAAGGAATGATGCCACAGTCGACATCTGATTCGATAGTTCGTATCGCTTTGCCGAATTGATTCCCTTTCCAGTATGCAAATTCTCCTTTAGGACGATATCTTCGTTCTTCTTCAATACTTCAATACTGTCCTTGTCCTTCTTTCCCTTCGAGCCCTTCGATCCATCCTTAATAACATAAGTGGAGAGATCCTTTCCATAGTATGCAATTCGCTCGGCTCCTCTTCCGAATGGGTTTGGCGCGATCTTCACAATGGCTGACTTGGGCTTCTTTCGCTCCAATGGAACATCATCTTCGATTTCCCTGATACTCTTCGGGAATTCATACGAGACAAATTTTCCTTGCATCTCTTTGAGGGATGTCCAATTGGGTTCCTTCTTATCCAGGGTGAAGTCGCGCTCCTTTCGCGTAATGCCTCCGGTTCTTTGACTCGCAGAGACAGAAGTGGAGACTGCCAAGCTGACAGAGTCGATCACGGCCGCCTTGATATTTTTCACGTCCTTCACATCGAACACCGTTATTTGCTCCCCGTAGACTTCCGAAAATTTGTTGATCATGACATCAGTGTGATTTGTTATCTTGCCGAAATGGTACTGAATTCCCTTCTCACGTAATCTTGTGAAAAGCCCCGTTGCAGTCCTTCCTTTTGGGTCTCCACCAGGATAACTGTCAATAACTCCTGAGTTGTACTCCTTTCCATGAGCAGGATAGTCACAGATATGGAAAATCACTTTCGTTCCGCATTCAATCGACCAGGCAAGGTCTAAAGCCGTGTCGAGTCCTCCGAAAACATCTTCAGTGAGGTCGCATCCTCCACCTTCCGCACGTAGTCCACTAGAGAAAGCTTTGAACTTCTCAGCAGTGGTGAACGGAAGCACTTCTGTCTTATCTCCGATGTCTCTATAAGCGACGAAGGCAACTGCCATCGACTGCGCCACTAGTGGATTATCCACTCCGGCTTGAGGAGGACGGTCATCGATGAGCTTCTTCAACATTTCGTCGATAGACTTGCGTACGCCATCTATGTGACAATACATGCTGCCGGTGCAATCCACAAGGAAGCATAGCTGCACATTTCGAGCCCGACGAATGAACTTGAAGACATCCTCAATACGGCTCTTACGAAGCTTCACGGCGACCTGTAAATCACAAAATTTTATCAATTTGCTTCTTCTCAATAATCACCAACCCTATTGAAATGAACCAAACTTTCTCACACAGGGAAGAGATAACGATTCATGTTTATCTCCTCTCTGGCAACGTTGTGTGAGTACGTGGTTTATGTGGCAATCAAATGAAAACACTTCTTGGAGAATAAATTCGAAAAGTAAATTTTCTTGCGATTTTCCATTTCTAGAAACTTTAATTGTTTTTATAACAACGCGAGGGTTATTTTGAAGCAAAGGATGGGCCCACTCTTTTCAAAAGGATTTATGGATGTAACAAACAGCAGCAACAACAGCACCATAGATAATGAAAGCAGAACGGACCTTGAATCGGCTGACTAGCGTTTCCTCATCAGAAGTGTCGTCTCCATAGTCCTTTCCTTCATCTTCGTAAATGCACTTCAGTCTTTTGCCGAGTTCCTTGCATTGACGAGCATTCGAAGAAGACTCCTTTTTCTTCGAAGATGACTTCTTTTCATGGGTAAACTCGGAAACCTCACGAGTGGTTGATTCTTTCTCGAACGAAGGAATGGATTGCATGGCCAAGTTCTCTGAAATTTGCAGAAATTGAAATGGAGACGGATTGCAGAACAGTTGGTTTGCAGTGAGATAAAAATGCAAAGCTGAGATGCCAAGAGAGTCTCTTTACTCAAGAGTCAGAGTAAAGACAAGCGACAACCGAGAAAGAAGCACTGAATCGCGTTCCATATGCTGGGTTTTATACTGATAAGAAGACAAGCACGCAACGCAACGTTAAAGATTTGCCAGTGCGTTAACGTAACGCCACAGTTCTAAAGCCGTTAAAATCTCCTTTGCGGGAGATTCACTCTTTTTATTGTTTGCGGTTTCACACATCAATGACACATCAAAACATAAAAGCGTTGCATGCGAAGCATAGTAGAGAAAATCATCTATCTAAACTGTTTGATAGGATTCCAAGATATCTTAATCTATCGATATTACACTTACACGTGTATCACAGTTAGATGCTCCATTTCTCTGTTCCCCCTATGTGTCAGATGATGAGTCACAAAGTGGATTTAAAAGAGATCATCGCTTCTCGCCGATCATTTATCGCATATCTAATATGGGGATTGATGGTTTTGGACAAAGAGTGGTTCTGACCAACTGGTAAGTAAACAGAAAATTCGTTAGCATATTATCAGAAGAATGCTACGCAATGTAAATACTTGGCATTCACAAAACAAAGAAGAGAGAAAAGAATACCAGCTCATGTTGAGTGGGACTCGCTTTTATATATCTTTATTTCGAAACTATAACCAACAACGACTCCGAAAATGAAATTTCTCTTTCGTAATATCAACTAAAGATGCCAAATGGCCCTCGCAATAAGGCGACAACAAATTTCGAAATAGCATGTTTCGAATTTTTTTAAAACATCTTGTACATAAACACTATCGATGACGCTACTGGTTTACAAAATACTCTCATTGCTAGAATTTGTTGTATGTTTCAGAAAACTATTTGTTCGAGTCGTAATTCATGCTTCAGTCTTCCGCTCTGATCGCGTGAGAGGCAAGATGCGAAATGGAGAGTGTACAAGACGGTTAGAGATGGAAAGGAATACTATGGCTGCAATTCACTTATTTCCAGTGCTTATCTCTCGATGACGGTTGAGTTATCATCGGTAGCTTGGTTGTGTATCAAGAATGACCAATCGTACTCATATTTTTATTTATTTGGCGAGCAGTTTCAGCCTCCCGTTGGTGTCTTATCGATTCTTCCGCGAACGCATTCATAATATCATTTACATTCTGCGAAATGCTAATATCAACCGGCCATTTCGGTGAGCCTCACATAGCGTACCTGCTAGCTTCTTTCTCTTTTTACTTGATGTATGTATAGACGATGTACGCAGTTCTCCTCCTGATCATCTTCGTGGGGACATCGAATGGCGAGAACGAAAGACCACTCTCTCACCGGAAGCTAGTGTGAGTCCTCCCTTTTTTGTAGTTTATCATCTCTCAAAATTGTAATCTGCTCTTCAAAAAGGAGATATTCGCCTCTACAACTTTGACACGCAGTAATTTAGTTGAAAGTGAAAGTAGATAAGAAAGTATCGGGTTGGTGCGTAAGTTTCTGACTTTTTTCAAGTTTGTCTATTCTTAGCGATGCTAACCTTCATTTTCAACCTATCAATTAATTCTTTTTTGTAGTCGATGGGGACGTGGATGGACTTTTTAGCGCACACTAGAACAGACCAATCGATTTAGAATTGCGGTTACAGTGCAAAAACAAGTAGCTCGTAGTGACGATTCGAAGCGACTTCTTCTCAGGCCAGTGCTCCTTTGAGAATAGTGATCGGTGCAAAACCACTTCACATACCTCAAGCACAGTCACTTAGCACTACTATAAGATGCAACTCATGAGTGAGCATCGATCGCCGTATTCAAGACATGCGACTTTTCGAAATTCAAGGTCTTCCGAAATGGATCTTGGACAGTTTTCATCGACGCCTATTCGTGCTGTTGAACTTGAAAATTTCTTTAATACAAAAAACTTAAGTATGATGGCTTATTAGTTCGCAATAATTTTTTGATTAGGATTCTGCTTCGATTTCATGAGCAGTAAAAATCACAATGTGTACCACTAAAATCTGTCGACGAAATCGGGACTTCAGTCGATCTCCCGCATTCCGGGTAAGTTAGAAGTCGGATATTTCACTCTTATTGGGAAGAGGGACCAATGCCAGACTACTTATTTATTGGGCTAAGAAAGTGGCTGACTAGTTTTCACAGAATTTTCAATAATCGGAAACACCTCAAGTCGCTTGTTCTGTGTTAATTCGGACAAGATTGTGATCTAAAAATTATTACGCATATACTATGTAGTCTTACCCCAATTTCATAATACGGTTATAGTTGACCACTATCCCTCTAAATAATACTGGGATAAAATTCGGTATAAGCGAAGCCGATTGGCAGGAATTTTAAGAAACATAAAAGTCAGAAACTTACGCACCAACCTAATAATTAGGTCAAATCTCGTGGCTAATGCTTGGTTGATTGTAACATAATGTTAAATATCAAAACCCAACGCCTTGTCGGCTCCTCCATGCTGGCGCTGCAAATGGATATCATCCTGAGAGGCTGGTGCTCTTTACGAGACTATTCTTCGTGTTGTGTGTTGACGGAAATTTACATAGTGCAGAATTAGAGATAGTAAAGTAGTAATGCATACAATAACATAACAAAATGTTTTTCAGGCATGACATGCGATATTTCTCCACAATAAGCTATGACTGGAGCGCCCGTGCTTACGATGCAACCGGGAATTTTTCGATTCCTCTATGTCACGAGTGGAGAATACGATGTGTAAGCATTTATCTTCAGTTAACGTCAAGTTTTGCTTTTTTCAACGACGAAATACAATTTCAGAGTTACTTCGACCAACCATTTCCTGAAATGGCGATAGCTTATGCTAGGTCGGAGAAAGGAATGCGAACCGGGCATCTCGTGTACCCCTTGTTTGTCACAGGTAAGCCGCATTACCGTTGAACTTGAGTTGAGGGGAGGGAATGAAAATGAGGAAACGGAGATTTCTGAGTATTAAAGGACCGTTTATGACTCATTTAAGTGAACAATGGAAACGTTCCGAAAGAAGCGAGTAAGAAGAAGTACTATGCTGCAGCTATTCACAAAGTTTACTCTGAGGAATATATAATGGAAGCAGACAAAAACCGGGTACGAAGTTTCGGTGGTAGAATTTTCATAAAACGCCTGTCTAGGTATGTGTGCATAAGTATTTGTAGCAGTTTTTTTACAGTCATCTACAAGCCCCTCTAACAAGTTTCCCAATCATCCTTATGATCCTATCGACACGGATAAAGTACTCGAGATAGTTATTGTTTCCGAAGCGACTTGGAGAATGATATGGACAACGTGGATTAGGATGAATGAGAAAAGGTAACTTGAACAATTGGAAAAGTTAATGGTCGAAATGATTCAGCATCCAAGCATGCGATGGAGGAAGGTATTTCGACCACATCCTACCTTCTATTTACAAAGGCGGCAAAACAACGCCAAAATACGAAGACATAATCCCGGAATATACGGTACGTCGTCTTAAAATTCTCATCGTAAATCTAGTTTTTGAAGACTCATTCGGAAATGACATTCAAGCACTTCTTTGCTTTAGCGCCCAAAAGCTGCGCTCTAACGTGTGGGTTGTGAAGAATGATAGAACCAGCGATCAAATGTGCTAGGAAAAAAGTATATCTATACCTTTGGACACTAAAGTAAAGAAGTACCGAATTTCCTTCCAAATTAGTACATTTTTCATTTCAGGAATTGACATCGGACGTGTGTCATCGTACGCACTGTGAATCTCGTGTGCACAATGAACAAGAGACACTCACACTCGCCTATCCAACGGAAGAAGGATTCTCCCACCCCACGAATCTGTTGTCTCTCTATAATTTCAGGCTTCCTTTCGGAAATCCAACTGATAAGAAGGCAAAACGTCAAAGAGACAGTGCTGTTAAGCGAACTCGAAATGACGCGAACACCGAGTTTCGTTCATTTATTCATTCACACTCCCCCGAAGATTCCAAGAGATTTCCATCGATAGCTGCAAATCAATGCATTTTTCATCCGCCATATTGCTACATTGATGACATGCCCAATCGAACGTTTTGATTGCCCTTGATACTTTTCATCCATTCCAATATTCGTTTCAAGTGATAATTTATTTCCTTGCATATTTGCTGATTATTTCAGGTTCATTACACGTACACAGAAAGCATCGTTGATGCGCTGAGCTTATTTTATACAATAACAAGATCAGTTTCTAGAAGTAACTGATAAGTAGGAATGGTTTACATACGCATTAAAGCAACATAAACATTTTCGACAACAATTGGCACAAATTCGGTATATTTTGAGTGGAAATTACTGCTAATGCCATGCCTGATCCTCTTTAATCTTCTTGATCTCAGCCTCCGTGTAGTCATTCTCTACGTGGAAGAACTCTCGGATCTCATCTGCTGACTTATTCTGAAATAATGACAGGATCTAATTTGCATATGTCCTGATTTCGCAGCAACAGACAAGCTTACTTGAATTCTGCTGGCGACAACTTTGGAGCAGTTATGTAGTAAGCCGGGGATGTGGAGGAAGTTTGCGGCCTTCATTAGCTCCATGAAATCTTTCTGAACCTCTTCAGTGAGCTGAAATGAAATGCTATTTTACCCTTTTCAATATTTTTAAAACATTTTTGCGGAGTAGGGATTTCTTAACGGAAAGCGGAATGCTCACACTTTATCACTTTAATGCTGTATTCGACATTCGACCGAGGAAAAAAGCGGAAATTTGGAATAAATCCCGCTCAAGGAATGCTCCCGACAATCAAATCATACCTGCAGGAACTGCTTGTCCCACTCGGGAACGGAGAGATCGATCTCCCTTCCATCGTAGATCTCCTCCTTTGTATTCACTGGATCATCACGATGGTGCTTGCACCATTCCAGCACCTGAATCGGCTGTCAAAATGGTTCTCAATAACTGCCAAGTCATGACGCACTACCGTCTTCACAGCGTGACCTCCTGTCCTGGAGTCCGGGCCTTACAATTAGTCCTTATCGTAACCTACTGTATTATTCTTTTCTGCATAGTATAATTTTTCGAGAGGAAATTCAGAGATTCCACTCACCCTTTCCAGCACTTCAGCATCGACATTGTTCAGAGGAATAGGGTGCTTGTCGATGTCGTCTTCGGAAATTACCTGCAAGGGTGAAGGTAGGATACTGTAACTATCGCAATTTGCATATCCATGCTCTTTGATAGATAGCGGACTCAGGGGCAGGCCTGCTATTGTAGTATGATGCAATTGTGATCATCAGATAGTTTGGACATTCATTATTTTTTGTGACCCAAACAGTAAGTACCGTACATCGAGCATGCCTGCAATGGTGTCACTCATTCTGGCAATTGCCACGTCGACGAGGAATTCCTTCTTATCGTTGGAGACGATCTTCACTTGAGCGGACATCGAGGGACCTGCAATTGTACACGTTGAGAAGAATGTTTAGCACCTTTCTTTACAAGAGTGAGAGACTAATTGAGAGTGTTTAAGAGGCCGGATCTGAGAAAAGTGACCACACCCCGGACATTGCGCCAAGATTTTCGATTTGGGTGTCCATACTCATAGGACCTGGAGGGCCTTTGACCTTGTTTACAAAACTGATGACGTCACCATCAATATCGCGCAATGCTGCGCAAAAGCGCCGGGTTCGTCGAAAAAATCGAAAATTCATAGTTTTTCAACCGAATGAGCTAGAACCAAAATTCCTTTTGTAGTAAGTTAGGCATGCCCAGAGTGCACCATAGCACTATTGGGATCGAAATTTGGACGATCCCGATATAGACATTTTGAATCACAGTTTCATTTTTTTCGATTTATTTGTATCTCGGACTTGCCAGCGGGGATCCTATCCTTCATGTGGTGGTACCTCACTGATTAGGGCACTATACCCACCTATCGCCAATATCGGATTCCGGGTCGCATTGAACGAAAAAGTGCCTTTTGTGGTTGCAGCTCGAGTCCTGGTCGGCCTTTTCAAGCATTTTCTATTGGCTGTCTATGATAATCTAGCCAGATAGGAGTCAATTGGTAATATTACACCATATTTCGAATATTTATCACAAAAGGATTTGAATCCGCGATGGTCATTTTTTTGGAATTTGTTGGACCATGATCCGGGGTTCATGCTTCAAAAGTGATCCGAGACCATGAACCCCGGGTCATGGTTCGAAATGGACCGAAAAAGTCATGATGAAGAAACTTCAAGTACTATACAATAATGTATGCTACAGTAGCCCAGTATTATATTGGAACCGAAAGCACCGTATTCCGGAGCTCCTGAAATCGATAACTGATTTATTTAACAAAATTTCGAATAATTCCTGTTTGCGAGACCTGTATATCGCTGTTTTCGGTTCCAATATAATACTGGGCTACTGTAGCATACATTATTGTATAGTACTTGAAGTTTCTTCATCATGACTTTTTCGGTCCATTTCGGACCATGACCCCGGGTTCATGGTCATGGATCACTTTTGGGGCATGAACCCCGGGTCATGGGTCAAAAAAATCATTGTCGCGGATTCAACTCCAATTGTGATAAATATTCTGTTGATGACGTAATATTACTATTTGACAGAATTTGGGCTAGATTTCCATCGAGAGGGAATGGGTAAAGCC